>JAXDDX010000315.1:0-5000 GCA_034670405.1 Hoplostethus atlanticus | reverse complement strand
TGCTCTACGCCTATCTATCCAATCTATCCTACATCTATACACATGTCAGTTCTTCCTAATCTATTCTATCTATTCTATTCATAGTGGCTGACGCAGTGCTGATGATTTTCTATTCGTATCCACTATGGTCTATGTCTAAGGCATCGACATTCTGAATCTGCCCGTCTGTCACCCCTCGAGGGTCTGTCTCTTGCAATCGTCTTCACTACTCTTGTTGAAATGACAGATAAAATTGTCATAATTGTGATTCAACCTTCTCCTGAGGCGACAGGAGTGGCACTTCGGATGTAGCAAACCAACGTCCAAGTGCTAAAAGTCAGATTCTAACTACTGCATACGAGGGGTTATACATGTCTCACGGTCCATGTCAGGCATCTAGAAGTTACAGCTGAACCTGAGGTCTCTCATCCGTCTGTTGAGACAAGCAATGGAGAGGGCGCAGCTCGTACACTGCACACCTCGATGCTCAGTTTCAAACTGCTCCCATCTACATGCTCACATTTGATACTTGATGGTGATGTTTAGTCCTTGACTACCTTATAAATACACTTTTGCGCAATTCTATTTCAACAAAAATGATATAAATGTTAAATGTCTTATGATTGTTTACATAACGGAGAGTCCTGCCAGGTGATTTTCAGCTAAATCTATTGCTTCATTTAGCTGTTGTAAGACATGATGGGAGGGGGCCGTGTCTATGGAAAATCGTGCTAGCCACCTAGCCGCTAGTAAACCAGGTCTTGGATAACTTCGGCTCCCTATACACCTCTCCATTCCAGTTCTGCTGTCCTTCGAGTTTTGACTGAATTCAAGTCAAGTCGGCTACTTCTTTCTTTCCGTCTCTCCATCGTTGTGTCTCGTTGTGCTCCATGCTAACTCTGCTCCATGCTAACTCTGCTCTATGCTAACTCCATGCCTCAATAATGACAACAGACAAATAGACAACTGTCATTTACTTGCTGTTGATGGAAGCTTCTCATGACTGCAGACAAATTCCAATTTGAGCGTTCACATACAAGTCGCGTGTAGCTTGTATGTCTCGGGGTCTGATTTCGTACCACATATCCAGACGGTCCAGATCAGAACTGACAAGATGCGATTCCATGCAGCTTTTTTTGCTGTTTTGTTTTGTGTCACGTATTCGGGGGGAAAACAAATCTGAATTGGGACACTTTCAGCTGCAGTGTGAACGGAGCCATAGAGAAGCTCACCACGAGAGCAGAACAGGACATAAAGAAACCACATCACGGAGAAGGAGTACATAGTGTGATGCCCTGGTTCGCCCTGCTCACGCCGAGCGGTGAACCCCTGACCCTCTGCAGCCAAACACACCCGACTGCTCGATGTTGGAAAAAGCACACAGTCTTCCTCATGTTGGTTATGAAGAAACCGTCTGAACCAGCCAGGCGTGGGTATTTTAACACGAAGGGGTTATATCACACTTCATACCACCGCTACTTTCATCCAAGCAACCGAGCTGGTTGAAGGTGCGTTCTCTTGTTGTTTATTCTTATTATTTTTTACACATCTATCTTGGTAGCTGTTGTTTAAAATCCGTAATACCCTTGAGGATATATATGGGTACTTTGGAGCTGCCGACGCTACGCCTATTGCATCACTGTCCCATCCAAGCCACAGTAAAGAATACTCCCTTGGGTATTATGGAGACAGTATTATCCACGTTATACATGGAAGCTGTTTGTTAGACACAAAGCAGCAGTATGGGAAAACTAGAAGTCACAACCCTCCGCCAGCACTGAGAAATTCTTGCAGTTACACCCAAAGACATCATTCCCATCACTTATTAAATGTATTTCTTGACCCTGCGAACGTCCCTTAAGAATCAAGTCTGTATTTCCGTTAGTTTCATATAGAAATCCAAGATGCGGATCTCCACCGAATATGAATCAATTGTTCCTTCGCCTCAAGGTCTTTCTTTTTGAGGAATCCTACAGACAGACAGACAGACAGACAGACAGACAGACAGACAGACAGACAGACAGGCAGGCAGGCAGGCAGGCAGGCAGGCAGGCAGGCAGGCAGGCAGGCAGGCAGGCAGGCAGCCAGACAGACAGACAGACAGACAGACAGACAGGCAGATAGACAGACAGCCTCCTACATGTTATGTTATGCTAGTGTCTGCAGATCATCCAGTAACGTTCTCAGTAAAAGTGATCAGTGTGATCAGGTAGATTTGTCTCCAAATGTAGGTTACTGTGACTCAGTAAACTGTCTTGTCTTTAGCCCTAGTCTCTACTCCAAAACACTCTGAGTTGGAGCTGGAGAAGAGTCAGCTAGTTAACCTGAACTAACTGGTAGCTAGCTAACTAGCCAGCAGGCTAGTTTAGTTACTGTTAACATGGGACTACTAGCCACTGCTAATGCTAGCTGCTACTAGATATGTTAGCTAGTGTGCTAATCAGATGTGTTAACAACAAGACAGTGATGGTTAGCTGACCAGATACTATGGTTAGCTAGCTAGCACTCAACAAGTCCCAACCCAGTGTAGAAACACAACAAGGTCTTCACAGCCGCTGTTGCCCAAAAGCTGCGGACCTCCAATATGGCTGCCAGAGGGGGTGTTGCTTCATAACTCTCAGAAAGCTATCGGACCATTTCTTGTAACATCCGACGGCTAAAAAGAGCAAATTGTATTTTTCCCAAACACTTCCTTGGTGTATGAAGCCAAACCGTAGTGACAGTTTAGCGTTCAGTGAAAATGTGTTTGGATATGAGAGACTTTCTCCTCTTGAATCGACTGAATTTAAAATGAAGTGATGACGGCAGCAGTGGCGGACGTCTTTGATGGCCTATAAATTGTATGATGTTTTTATCCAGGCCCAATCCAAACACACACACACACACACTAAATGAGTGCTCAACAGCAAAGACATGCCAGTTTAAAAGCTAAAAGTTCCCAGTTACAGTTTACGCTTCCATGCTATGACTGTATTAATACACAGGGCTGTTTTTTCCACAACACACCTCACACTTTGTGCTCAGGCCATTTAATAATGGCTTCCATGAGTCACTTACAGTACGCAGCCTTCAAAGCCTCACTGAGAAGGTGACGCACCAAGAAAATACTGAAAGCATCATCACACTCCTGCTTTCTCCCGGGTCCCACATTAAAACTGCTCGATTCTGCTCAGCGCCCGTTGTCTTCAGCCACATTCAGACTGGGTTTGTTCTGCTGGGAGGCCCGGCGGTGTAATTATTACATACCGTCTATGTAATTGCGGCTGCCCATTCCTGTGAGGACTAGAGATGAAGGTAATTGCCTCCAAATTGCCGCCACCACCGCTGTGCAAGATAAACTCCATTGATGTGACATTGATGTGATATAAAACGTAGACGGGCTTACGGATCGCTAGCAACGTTAAAAACAATAGACGTAATAGACAATCACATGAGATGAGGTGTTCTTCCTCCTTCAGATGGAGGAGTTGGTGGTGACGTTAGATCCATTTCTTGTGGAGGGATCAAACATCGTCAAGAACAAACTCTAAAGCCTCTTCACACGGGATAAAGTCTGATATTTGATGAAATGTACTAGAGCCCCGATACTTTCTGTTATAGTTAACAGGACACTAAGAGTTAGCTGTCGATAGTAAATGGATAAAGCTTGAACTACGTATTTTACCTGATGTTTCCACCTGATCCATCTCGTTATCTTCTGAGATTTTGCTCTTTTCGTCGTTCGTTTTTTATCTTCTCCTTCGACGTTTCGTCTCTGTGTTGAGTTGCAGCAGTTGGACTTGAAAACCCTTCCTCTCTGACGCACGACTACTATTTATCATCTATTTCAAACAGACGAGGAATTCTCCAGCAAAAGGCAAATTACTGCTGAAATGACTGAAAGTTCGATCCGACCTCCGTCTTCACTAAATCACAGTCGGTGGTTTTTGCTCGACAGATTGAAGACGTGGCAGATTCACACGGGATAGAAATCACAGACCACCGCCACAATTACTACAAATGTCTCTTCTTCTGCAGGACTAATACGACCTCAGTGGTTTTAATCCCCTGCAAATCTGCCATGTTGGTATTTAGGTGAAGACAGACTAAACCTTTACAAGTCAAACTTCAGTCATTTCAGCTGTAATTTGTTTTTGGTGCTTGGTTTCTTTCCTCGTCTTCCTCCGGTGATTTCTATCTTCCTCCCTGTCGTGACAAATGGAGGCAGCGGTGGAATCTGAAGGGTTTGGATGCGTTGTTTTTTTTTTGGCACAAATTTACAAGTTTTGCTAAATCAGGAAGTGACAAATTGTAAAATCTTGACCTGAAACAAAAGTGCCCGCGACACCGGGGCTTTCTGCAAGTCTCTACAAAAATTTCATTATCCTGTGTGTTTGTGTTTTATGAGGCCCAGACCTCTAATTATATAAGGTCCTCACATTAAAGTTTCCCATTCACACACAAACACACATCCTATATCTCTCTCTCTCCAGCCTTGGCAGTCTTTGTTGAGATAATTATAGCCTCTTGAAGAGATATGCGGCGAGTCCTGTGGCCACCCGCACTATAAACACCTCACAGTCGGAGCCAATTAGTGGATATTCTGTGTCACTTTGGGAGCCGTTATCCGGTACACAGTCATCTGTTTATGTGAATACACACCGAAAAGAGGAGCCGGGCTCCCAGAAGCATCTCAGAGCGACTCGGAAGTTAGAACAAAGACGAGTTTAGACTGTTGTGTCGTGGTTTGAAGAGTCTTTTAGATGAGTTATTCTCTTTCCCATGGTTGAAGGCAGGATGGGGGGTTTGGAGGAGGGGTTTGGGGGTTGGGGGGGTGATGCTTTCCATTTCTCTGTTTTACTGAAATTCTGCAGTTAATTGGGCTGGATTTCATCATTTGTGTTAATGAGTTGGACAAAACAGATTACAGTTTACATTGAGGCATTTTGCAGACGCTGTTATCCAGAGGGTCAAATGTCCAGCTCACACTTAATATCACCGACGTTGCAGGATATGGGGTCAGGTCAAAACTCCGGTTTCCG
>JAXDDX010000314.1:212500-233960 GCA_034670405.1 Hoplostethus atlanticus | reverse complement strand
ATCTGCGATTATTACCGTATTGAGTGCCTATCTAAAAACCTACTTGGCTGGTAAATTACTCTAAAATAGAGAAATATACTCTCTTCCTTGTTTATTCTATTTTTTTCTCATTCACCTGTATTACAGTGTTGTAATATAGTAGTGTAATGGTGGTAAGGGACCTGATACTCATGCATCATAATTTTCTTCCAACCAGTTTTATATTTGTTTTTGCCTCCCACTTCCTTTCTCTCTCTCGTTGATTCTCAATCTTGTGTAGCTCATATCTGACTAATTGCACCTGTATTTCTATATTTTGAGTTTTCAGATGTCACTATAGGGAGAACATCAGTGTATGTCCTGAAATTGTGAAACTGTAGTTATTACAGTCAGTGTCTGCGTTACATTTCCCCCATTCTCCCTACCCATTTCTTTACATCGCTGGCATCACCTCGTGACTGGATTTTGTTCAGACTGCGTCACAATGTGGCCACAACTGACCACTTCCGTATCTGACAGCAATGTAGCCACACTCAGGTGTCAAACCTGTCACTTTATGGCCCCTTAGTATCCAGTGTTTAATGTTCTTCATGATGATTTCCAAATAAATAGTTCAGTTATCAATTAATGCAATTGCGAACTAAGTCCTCACAATGCTGGACCCTGATTGGTCGACAGCACCATGAGGTCAACCTGCTGAGTGGAGGGGTTCCAGTGCTGCAAATTGGTCTGATTGGACGGAGCCAAGGAAGATGAGATTTTTGAAAATGCAGTAACTTTAAATTTAACCACAAATTGGCAAAGATGTGAGATGTAATGTTTCTTTGTTTAGACGACCACGAAAGATCAGATCTCCACCTCAAAGGTTAAAAAAATCAGATCTTTCATTCTTCTTTCGTTTCCCCCAGCCACTCTGACCGTCCGTCCGAACAGATCTCAGATCTTCCGGTATGACTCCATCTCTCTGAGCTGCGAGGGGTGGGGCGACTCCTCTGGGTGGACGGTGAGGAGGAACACGACTTTTCGGACTTTAACGGCGTGCGGGTCCAGTTGGGGAACCTCGGGGGAGTCGTCCTGCTCCATTAGAGATGCCTTCCCATCAGACAGTGGGGTGTACTGGTGTGAGTCTAGCGAGGGGGGGTGCAGCAGTCCCATCAACATCACCGTGCCTAGTAAGCTCATATTTTTTTGTATCTTTGTACTTTTTTAAAAAACAATTTATATACATATAACGTTTATATTCCGAACTTGTATATTGTACAGTGCTGTGTGCTTCTCTCTTGCTTTGTACACCCTCTGCTGCATAACTGCAATTTGTGGTGCGTTCAGGTCTCCCTGCTCCGCTGCTTTGATGGAGAGGGAGGATGTTTTGACGGACATTAACGAATTAGCGCCCCTAGTGGCCGTTGGCTGACCAACGGATCGAGGATGAACTTTTCCAAACTCTGCATTGTTAAAAACAAACGCGGCAAAATCGTCAGACGTCTTCAGAAGTCAACAGAAAATGTTTTTAATATCTGTTTTCATAACAAAATGTTTGTTGTTACCATATTGGTTGATAGTGACAATGTATTTATTTTTGCCTTTTTCAAGTTTCCATAATGAAAAAAGTAGGAATACAACATTTTCCCTCTTGAATGAAGAGTTAGGGTCAGGGGTCACACATCAAACCATGTGATTAAGATTCCCGTTATCTTGATATCTGTTTGTTTTGAGATGAGATATTTTTATAACCCCTTATTGCTTCGTTTTTTATCTCACCTGCACGATTTATAAAATTGTTAACTTACCATTTTCTGCACCATCTGCAACTAAATAGACTCTGAACTTGAAAAGCCAGGATGAAACTATCCAAAGTGTACGACCCCTGACACGAGGGTTTGCTCTATGGTGTTCAGAGAACGTCGTGATCCTGGAGAGCCCTGTGCATCCTGTGTTGGAGGGACAGGAAGTGACGCTCAACTGTTCCTACAAAGAAGAAGATGATGTTCAGGCCACCTCTGCTTTCACTGCTGAGTTCTACAGAGATGGCTACTTCATCGGGACTCGGCCTGCAGGAATGATGACCATCCCTGCAGTGTCCACGTCTGATGAAGGCTTCTACCGGTGTAAACACCCCACAAAAGGAGAGTCACCAAAGAGCTGGCTGGCTGTGAGAGGTGAGGCAAATGTTCTGCACTCTCCCGTCCCTGCAGCAGCCAAGGCATCACTTCAAACATTGCTCGGAGGCGGAGATAATCTCAGTGGTTGAGTTCAACCTCAATGGGCCCAAATGAGCCGAAGAACCAGTTTCTGACCAAGGAACATCAGACTGAAGCTCAGTGAAACAGATGAGTGGAAATAGCTCATATTATGAAGCAAACACTCTTGATACTAGCTAGAAAAAAGACAATCTATAGTTAGTTATCTAGGTCAGCTAGTTAACCAAACTGTTCTTTGGCCACGCCCACCAATGTTTAACTCAACCAATGAGATTATTTCTGCGTCTAGAGCAGCTCTGTCTCCGAGACATTGTGTATGAATGAAACTCCAATCTGCCATGTTTTTCTCATTGATGTGTATTGCTCACATCGTTATATTTTCATTTATTTCTACTGCACATTTTATCACATTTGTCATGTTTTCATGTCGTGCTGTAACTATTTCTTTATATTTTACATTCATTCATTCTGTCTCAGTGTGTTCTGCTGCTCATTCTGCCCAGTTTGCACCCCCATATGCTACACCGCAAATGATGTCAATTCGTCTTTTCATTCACATTTTTTATTTCCATAATATATAATATATAGCATTTAATTTATTTGAAATTGATTCTGAAATTGATTCTAGCATTGAATTTGTTGGTAAGTATTCCCCTTTTGGTCTATCCTTATTCATTTACTAGTTTACTTTGCTGCATGCTGTTATTTTTTTATCATTTATCATTAAGATTTAATCTGTTCTGGTTATCGACAAGAGTGTCTCTATTCAATAAAACTCAAGCGTGTTTGACCAATCAGATTGCTTGTTTGCAGCCAGAGAAAACCTCGCCCCAGCTCCAGTCCTTCCCACGGTGACGGCCCTGTCTACTACCAGGGTGGTGTGCGGTGTCGTGCTGGTGATCCAGTACATGATCATCACCATAGTGTGCGTGTACGTCCACCGACAAAGGGCTCGAGGTAAGAGCAGCTCGCGAAACTAAAACAGCAACGTCATACTTTTATTGTCATTTTGCCTTTTATTTGACAGTCCGCAGTAGAGAGAGAGGGAAGAGGGGTGACATGTGACAGAGGTCCCAATGAAACCATTGTCCTCTCTGTTCTTCCGACAGCTCGAGCTGAAGGAAACAAGAAGCCGTAACCTAAAAAAGGTACATCATCGTCATCATCGTCATCCCTTAAATACGTTTTCTAACAAACAGATTTTGGTTTCAAGATCAAAATGTCATTAACTGTATCCTTGTGGCTGTTGCAGGACTGACGGACTCTCTGTTGTTCTGTTGTGTTTAAGCTATTTCATTGTTTGAAAATATTTTCATATTTCGCATTAAAATGTTAAGACATATTTCTTCGTAATCTACTTGATTTTTGAAATTGTGCCATACCTTAGCGTTCACACTGTGAGCCGCTTGGTTGATCAGTGTGAACGCTCAGTTAAGACTTTATGTAATGTCAGGTAATATTGTGTATTGTGAATATACTGTATATATTAACAATAAATAAGCATTTCTGTCCAATACTTGCGTGAGGCCATTTCTGAATTCCAGGAGTTACCGGTTGTTTCCTCAACACCAATATTTTGTAGAAAAAATAAATACATAAATAAAATAAAATTGTTAAAATATGAATGTAGTATTTATTTATTTATCTATTTATTAATTTATTTTCCTCCCTTTCCTCCCCTTTACTCTTCCCCAGTATTATTCTCCCAAAAAAAATAAAGAATGACAAGGAAATTTAAAAGAATATAAAAGGTAAAAGTATAAATGCATTAAAATAAAAGAGACGTTCACTGCAATTAAAATTGATTGTCAATACAATTAAATGATGATGGTCTTCAATGGGGGATTAATGAGAGATGACCTGAGGAAAAATCTTTGCCGGCATGACCTCTCCTGCACTGTTCTCAGACCAGTTGGTGGATGTAATGTGTTCATGTACCTAAGGAGTCGCTATGCCATTTTCATTGCCAGATTCTGTGTTGTTTGTAGTGTTATTTCCCTTATGAGCAGCTCTGACCTACATTTGGTTGAGAACCAGCCATCATGCACTGTTGCACCACGCCACCTACTGGGCTAAATAAGTATCTGTGACTATTTGATACTCAGCAGATTCTCAAATATTCTCCTTTTATGCTGAAAAGTGTTCTTCCAAAATGACACATGCAACCAGATTTGAACTGAAAGCGAACACCTCTAAGAAATTAGACATTTTGAGTTATTTTGCCAAAAAACGTATACGTAAAATCATCGGTATTTTGAGAATATTTGATGGTATGTATACGTGCTTTATGACCATATAGTAAAAAAAATAATCACCTAAATTACCCACCAAGAGAGACGGTCTCGTTCCACAAGACAGGAAGACATCTCTAATAATAACACGGGTACAAACTTCTAGAAGGAAGTAACACAGCAGGTCATGTGATAGGTATTCCCATGACCTCATACGTTTTGAGTGTGGGTGGGAAAGTCTATCCAAGTGAAGACTAAACAGATACCGCCATGTAAATAAAAATAGAACCCAGAGAAAGTTTTGATGTTAGGTCATAGTTTCACCGAGAGCTCAGCAGAACCGACACCGATACACAAAACAGAGAACAAATTCTACATGGTTTTTCCCACAAAATTTAATGTGTGTTTAAAGACATTTTAAGACAGAATTTCCCCCCCGGGGATCAATAAACTTCTTTGGGAGAACCCGCATTTTTGTTACTTTTCAAAACGTTTCACACAAAATATGTTAGTATTTGGGAATAAGATGTATTGACAATAATACGCTGTGTGTGTGTGTGTGTGTGTGTGTGTGTGTGTGTGTGTGTCTTCTCCAGACGTGACTCTGTGAAGTCTGTCAACTTGTGTCTTAGGTCTTATTCCTCCCTTGGTCAAGCAGTTTATTTGAACAAATGAAAAATACTGAAAAAGACAAAAGACAAAAAAACAACAACCACAAACTGTTCAGACGAGCAAACATGAAAACATCTCAAAGCACATCAAGAAATCAAGACGTTGAAATAATAATAATAATAAGGAATTTCTTATTAATCACGTTTAACCGAAATAATTACATTTAACTGTAATCAGATTACACCATTTAAAAAAAGCACTTTGTACCTGGTTTGACCGTTGAGTAGAAGGACTCTGGTGGAGCACGTGGAGGGTGTGTGTCATCTGGAAAACATGCACATACACACACCACACCCACACACACACACACCCACCAGTGAACACTATAAATCTATAAATAGCACACAGCTGAAACTGGGTTAGTCTCGCGGTAAAAATGACTCAGAGTTTCACGTGACCAAGCGCTCTCATGGCGGAAGTGTTTTTTGTTTCACGTAACCATGGTAATTTACCGCCACGTGACCAAGCGCTCTCACGGCAGAAGAGTTTTTTGTTTCACGTAACCATGGTAATTTAGCGCCACGTGACCAAGCAGGACCAGTGAGGGCGCCGAAAGCTGTGACAAGGCATGGCTTCGTGTTGCTACGGATACAAAAGCAGCGGAGCGGGAACGAAGAGGCGTGTTGTGTTTCCCTGGGCAACCTGCACACGCGCTACAGAGTCACGTGACCGCACACTCACTCCTCACTGTTTATCATCTCTACTAAAGCTGCGTTCACACTGCAGCTCAACTTTTGTCCCAATTCTGATTTTTTTCCACACCCTCATGTGACAGATGTCATGTTTTTAAATCAGGGTCACATTGTTCCAGTTCCCTGTGTCACTTTCCGTCCTCTAGAAATAAGAAGTAAACGTACACGTGGATCGTTGTCCTCCTTAATATGAGACATTCAATATCCAGCTGAGACGGACAGCAGAGCAAACATGGCTGCCACTGAGCACTGCAGTTGAAAACTGTTATCGGTTCGGCAAGAAAATAGAAACATCCGTACATTAGTGGTGGGCGGATCGATCCAAATATCGATAATATCGATACCAACGTTGGTATTGATATTGATCGATACCAGTGTAATGAGATCGATACTTTAGTTTCAGTTTCTCTCCTGTATGCACTGCTGCGGTTTCATCAAGAGGCGACCTGGCTGTCTGTGTCTGTGTACGTGCCGCTCCTGTCACAGCGCGGAGCGGCACACTTTGCTCCTCCTCCCCCCTCTTGTGTTTTGATGTTGTACCGTCACGTGACTCAGCGGCGCCAGGCAAACAAGCAAGCAGGCTCAGCCAGCCAGGCCCGGCCAGCAGCACACACACACAAGCAGCACAGAGACGGAGCAGAAGAATGGCAGAGAGGAAGAGGAGCGCCGTGTGGCTATATTTTCAGGCCGAAAATGAAACAACGGCAAGCTGTATAATTTGTAAAAATGTAAAAAGGCTGTAAGATACAGTGGTAACACAACAAATTTATACAAGCATATGAAAAATCATGCGAAAGAAAACACCGAGCTACAGAAACGGAGAGAGGAGAGAAATCCCCCACCCCCTGGCCCCGACAGACCCAGACCCCCGACCCAGAGGTCATTGGCAGAGGCCTTTCAGTCTGGCAGACAATATCCAGGTAGATAATAGTGGTGAAAGTAATATTTTAGTCATCTTCGGCATTAGTTAATATTAATTTTCAAAGTGCAACTGGCCATTTGTTACTTTAGCCAACTCAAAAAGTATAAATTATGCTAAGACCGTGATATAATACATTTATCCCATTGAAACGTGTTATTTAAATGAATACATTTACTGGAATTGAAACAAATATACTGAATATTGTTTTGTTACTGTTCTATTGTTTCTGAACAAAAACTTTTATTATGATAATAAAGTATTTTCTATTTACCTATAAACTTTGCCCAAATTCTGTCCTGGGTTTTAACTAATTAATAATCCAAAGGAAAAATCACAAAAACACTTAAAGGTCATGAAAATTCATTCAGATTTAGCAATTTGATGATGCATCAACCTTAATTATTAAAAAGTATCGGTATCGGCGATACTGGCCCTGTATTTACTTGGTATCGGATCGATACCAAATCTTGCAGTATCGCACACCACTACTGTACATCGTATTTCCTGCGATTGGCTATGCTTAAATTAAATTAGTGTGTGTGTGTGTGTGTGTGTGGTGTTTCTGTACCTGTCTCCCTCCTTGGCCGTGCTCCCTGTATGATGCTGATGTCAGCGTACGTCACGGTTTCGGGGTCGGCGTCGCCGCGGCCTGCAGCACAGCACCGTTAGACACCAGCTGGGTTTCCATCCAAACATGCTATGTGAATTATGATGAATCCATTTTATTTATTTATTTTTTATTTAAAAAAAAAAAGCTGAATGAAAACGGCAAATTGTGATCACATTTCAGCAAAACATTTTCCACACTGATGGAAAATACTGATGGATGAAAAAATGGACCACAGAAATATCACCAAATGTAAAAATGACACCAGGATCTGAAACTAAAGAACAACAACAACTTGCCTAATACTAAGATTTTTTTTAGATTCAGGAAGTCTATTTTTTCAACTTCAACCCAGCTGATGGAAACACTCCTGACACCTCTGATTCACATGTTATTCCACATATCACTGTCAGACAGAAATTTCTACTGTAGATTTAAGTGTGTTTTATATGTGGTGTATAGATTTAAGTGTGTTTTATATGTGGTGTATAGATTTAAGTGTGTTTTATATGTGGTGTATAGATTTAAGTGTGTTTTATATGTAATGTATAGATTTAAGTGTGTTTTATATGTGATGTATAGATTTAAGTGTGTTTTATATGTGGTGTATAGATTTAAGTGTGTTTTATATGTGGTGTACATTCACAGGTGGGCGGGTGGAGTGGCGCTGTCTGACTCCGAAGGACGTTGCAGTCTAAACATCTTGTAGCTCCATTTTGTTCTGGGTGATTTTTTGCTTTTTTTTATTTGTATTGAAGACATACACAGTCCTTGAAGCTCCGATTGAAACGAATCATACTGGGGGAAAACATCTGCAATAAGCAATTTCTGTCATTGATGCCATTTACTGATAAAAAAAGAAAAAACTACCAATATTTGCTTCAATTTGTTTAAAATTTCAATTTGTAGAAGTTTTATTGAGAGATGGAGATCTGGAGAATTTAAACTTCAGCTTCACTTCATTGTCGACTGTTCAACAGGAGTAATATCCGCCAAAGCGGAGCACCAAACGTTTGATTTACGTCATAAATGTCTGACCTTTGCGTGTCTTCCAGACGTACAGCAGCAGCGAGAAGGCCAGCAGGAGGCTGAAGCTCACCACAGGAAGCACGATGTGCGAGGAAGGGAAGTGAGTCGGCCCCCGAGGAGCAGCTTCAAAACAACAAGGCAAGAAAAACCACAGCATGTTCAACCAGGTCAACCAGCAGTTAAAAACAAGAGTGTATCACAACGAGGGCGACATGGGGGAGGGATTTAGTACGATCTTCCATTTTGATGCCAGAAAAATGACAATTGTTGGGTGTTCAGACCTTCATGGGACACTGAAACCCAGACTCATCTCAGGGTTGGCAGCTCTTTAAGGCAGGGTGTCTCTGCTGCCTTTCATTTGTGATTGTGGCAGACTGGGGGGAGGGCGTGGGTGAGGCGTGGGTGAGGCGTGGGTGGACTGACTCTTCCTGTGTCCAGCACCATGACCAATTAGGGCCAGATAGCAGTCTCGGTCGGTCCACTGACTCAACTCTTTCCTGCATCCAGCCCATGACTCACCCATGCCTCACTCATGCCTCACCACGCCTCACCCACGCCTCACCACACCCTCCCCCCAGCCACAGTAATTCTACTTTGGTAATCCCCTTGGTAAATTTAGTTCCTTCCATAAATAATGGCAACACCCAAGTTTCGTGTTCATGAAACCACCTAGCAACAAGCGGCACAGAACCGTCTCTCCAGCTGTCTGTTGTCTTGACTTCCCCACTGATCAAGCGTCTTATTTTGAAAGAGAAAAATACAGAATGGAGGGTTGTCTCACCTCTCACAGCCAGCCAGCTCTCTGGTGATTCTCCAAAGTTAGAGATGTTGCACTTGTAGAGACCTTCATCAGACCTGGAGACGCTGTGGATGGTCATCTCTGCTGTAGACTCGGTCCCGATGAGGACGCCATCTTTATAGAAGTCAGCTGTGAGATTGGAGGGAGTCGTCTTGTTTCTACAGCGAAGAGTCACAGCATCTCCCTCCATCACAGGGAGGACAGGACTCTCCAGGATCACAGTACCTACTGGAAAACAGTCATCCTGATTCAGACAGGCAGAACCACTAGAATACAGTTTGAGGCCTTAAAGCTGCACTAGGCAACATTCAGTATAAAAGCCAACGCTGCAGATTCACCCCACTTCCCCTCCACCTGTCCCTCTTCTTCTGCTTCAGTTAACGGTTTCCTACATTTCCCAGAATGCCTTTGGACAACACCCACAAAACGTGTCTGGTCTTGTTGCATCCACCTGGGTTCGATGCGTAGGTGGAGAAACACTTTACTGGCGACTTACGTAGAAGGAGCTACGTTCTGCCGCTGATCGATAAAGATTGTAGATTATTTTGGTAATCTGGCTAAACCT
The DNA here is from genome assembly GCA_034670405.1 of Hoplostethus atlanticus. Lineage (NCBI taxonomy): Eukaryota > Metazoa > Chordata > Actinopteri > Trachichthyiformes > Trachichthyidae > Hoplostethus > Hoplostethus atlanticus. The sequence continues at coordinate 224,263 of JAXDDX010000314.1, read as the reverse complement.
ACCGGCCACAGTGATGTTGACGGCATTGCTGCACTCTCCCCATCCAGACTCGCACCAGTACACTCCAGTGTCTGATTGGTATGGCTCACCGAGGAAGCACTTTGATTGGCTGATTCGTCCCCAGTCTGTGTTGCATCCTGAGCTTACTCTGGTGACCGCCGTCGTCCTGTTGACTCTCCAGCCGGCAGCGCCGCCCTGCTGCTCACAGCTCAGAGAGACAGACTCGTACGTAAAGAACTGAGATTTATCAGGAACCACGCTCAGAGAGGCTGGAAGAGAGACAGACGGACAAGAGCATGATGGGAAATTAGACCATCATCATAACATCATTCATTTCCTGCAGAGCGACCAGGGAAACCCGGGCGTCAACCACCAATCAGATCTCTGTGCTTCCTTCATTCATGCTACCCAATTAGTGCTTTCTGTGGTAATGTTGTCCAATATTAGGACGGTGACATTATTCTTATTATGAGCCGTATTTCAAAATAAAAGCACGACAACTGAATAATATGGGACCTTTAGCTCATCACAATGACACAACGTTATGAAAGGCAACACCAAAGCAGCAGCAGACACATGATTTATATAAAACACATCGCTTATTTTTCTTGGACCACCTCACAAATTGTCTCGCTCACAAGGAAATGAGAATGTGAGGTGTGGTCGGTCGACCATGTCGCTCAAACTGGAAATGCACAGCAAAGGAAATGAAAGATCAGATCTCCTAACTTGTTACATCTCTGTAGTGAACAAGCCTTGTTAGAATTGACACTTTTATTTTAGTTGTTTTTATTCTGGCACCTGTTGTGTATTTTTCTATATATTCTATATTTCACCTTGATTGTATTTATTCTCCTGTATTTTGCACTTTGTGAAATGTTGCTGTTTTCATGCTGTGAAGCGTTATTATCGTAACCTGATGTCAGATTGATGTTTAGCAGGTCTGGTTTGTTTGGTGGGTTGTTGTGGTGGGTAGAGGAAGGGTATTATCTACCTTAGTAGCGATTTTGATGCCGTATTGCGTAGCCGTTATTCTTTGAAACGCACATTTATGTCATGTTTTTATTCTAAACTTTCATGAAAACAGCGAACAGATTCGACAAGGATTAAACCTTTAAATGCTGGCGAGTGTCTAGCTAGGGCTAACGCTACAACACACACACACACACATACATACACCTGTCAGAGGGAATATTTCTTAAGGAATATGTTTCATGACTCACCGACGACCATGCAGAGCGCTGTTATCTCCATGTTGTGTTAATGATAACTAACTAAGCAGCCAGCCTGCAGAAGACATCACATCTCTGGCCTGAAACAGACCACAGCTTCCTGTCATCATTTCTACAGGATATGTATGTAAACACTTTGGGTTTCCACCTCCCGTGCCCCCATTTTGAAAACTGCAATTAACTCCCATGTGCAGAAAAGAGTCAGGAAGAGGACACGCACAGTCAAATGTATTGGTTGTTTCTTTGGCTCTGTGCTCCATTTATTTCAGACGTATATAACACTGAACTATAATACAACAAGGCCATTCAATGAGTCAAGTCGCCCTGTTGCAAGTCAGCTTCAAGGGGAATTCCAGTATTTTTAAACCTGGGCTCTATTTGTACAAATTCGTCATTTATACCCCAAAATAGGTACAAAAAGTTAGACCTTTTTTTAACCAGAAACAGAAGTCTGGCTCAAGTCTCGCTCTGAAACCTGAAAGATGAGGTGAGTTGTTGCATGAAGAGGTTAAACAGGTTTTTGGTTAAACAAAGGTCTATCTCTGTAGGATCCTTTCCGTTATGTTGTCAGACACACGAATAACAATCTGATCCTGTCAGTGGCAAAAACAACTTTTAGTGGACGTACTTTGATCGGCCCACTTGCCCCTACAGATTACGTTGCAGCCAAAGCAGCCGTTTCGCGACTGCCGACTGAGGCGATCTACGGAGCAATTCCAAAACTTTTTGTACCTATTTTGGGGTATAAATGACGACTTTGTACAAATAGAGCCCAGGTTTAAAAATACCAGAATTCCCCTTTAAGTTCCAAGTTCCAAGTTCCAAGTTCTTTTAAGTTCTTTATAAGACGATTCAATATCAGTTTCAAATTTCACAAATTGAGAGGATGAAAGAAAACCCCAACCATCCGATGACACCAAACCTTTTGGGTACTTTTTTGAGCAGGAACCTTTTTAGTTCCCCAAAGTAAAGTACCGGGAAGATTCTCCTTTGAGGAACTAAAAAGGTCTAACAACAACAACAACAACAACGCCAATTTCAACACTGAACTCTGTGAACTCTGACCTCACCAGGGCCCCCACCAAGACCCACACACACTGCCCCTCTTATGCACACACACACACACACACACACTCACACACTTAGGTAAAGACTACACATAATTTATATTATATTACATACATAAGATTTCCCTTTTTACTATATTTTTATTTCCAAAGTGCTCTTACTGTAAATATTGTGTTGTTTTTTATATAGAGCTCTTACTGTGATATTGTAAATATTGTGGTTTTATTTAGGTTTTTTTTATTGTAAATAGTGTGAACCTGTTATTTTGTTCTTTGCGCATTTCTGCTGAGCATTGCCACTTTTACATTTCACTGCACACCTCGTGTGTGTATGTGACAAATAAACTACTTGAACTTGAACTTGAACACGGCAAATATGGGGGGAGTTCAAGCAGCTCTGGTGTTGATCCACCACAACATGATAAAGTTGGTCAATGTGTAGAAATGGATCTGGATCGATCTCTACCGCATGAGGTGGATCTCCTTATGTTCTTGTTATGTCGTACCGGAGTTCGGAGACTAATCTCACCGGCGTTCACTCAGCTGCTGCTTGTAAACACACCGCAGGCACATCCCCTTATCAGACAGACCAGCAGACCAGCAGACCAGCAGACCAGTAGACCAGCAGACCAGTAGACCAGTAGACCAGGAGGTCAAGGGTCACAGACCTTAACGTGACCATGTATGAGAGAAGAAAAATTAAGACAGGGTGAAGATCAATATGAAACAACAAAATTAAAAAATGAAAGTATAAATTTTAGGAATAAGAGTAGTATACAAAATAAAGCAACATATAAATAGTATAGAAAAAGAGTAAGTAATATAGAAAAATGTCAGAGTTGAGTTTCTAAATTATAACTGATCAAGTAGGACAGGATAGACCCTTATAATAATAATCTGGAGGTGAGGAGAGAGAACGGCCCAATCCCAATGTCCGGACTCACGGACTCACGGATTTGAGGCGCGTTCCCACTAAATCCGCGAGGGTTTACGGCTGTCCCACTGTCAAATCGTCAAGTGCATGAAGTCCGCATTTCTGCAGACTTTGGCCGAATCCCAATTCTCATTTTTACCCCTACGGCTTCGGCTTGGCCCTTCAAGACGCTGATACGTCATTGATGACGTTTACTACAGACGGGACGGGTTTGTTATCGGAGATTACTATGGCAATAATGGACACAGTGACATTTGCCGTTCATCTGATGGAGATAGAAAAGCATGGACGCTCGCGATTCGTTCACAACTTCTACGTTTCACGCTACTAATCGATCAAACAAGTCATCAAATAAAAAAGACCACTGCTTCATTACCAGACCACTTTGACAGAATAGCGTTAGCGGTGCTCTGTAGCTAGCAAGCCGTGCTGCTACCGTTACCCTGCCAGTCTGCACTGGTATTAGAGGAGCCGGAACAAGGCAGCAACTTAGTTATACTTTGGCGAACTTTAGTTATATTTCGTCATATGCCATCAAAGGGGGAAATGCGACATGGAAATATGTCAAAATGCAGGACTGTCACGCACAAATCAGCCTAAAAACAATGTTGTAACTAGCGAGGTAGACATCGGCATACTAGCGATTTTTTGTTATGCTTGTTATAAAGAAAAGGTCTATAATACATTGAAACGACATTAAACTAAGATAATACCACGGTTAGAATATTTTAAAAATCTTTATTAACGAAGAAAATACATTTGTGGTTCACTTTGTTGGTAGTGTAGCGGTCGACATGACCTTCCAGTTGATTCGCAGGTCATTCTGGGAGATTTCTCATAGCCCTCGGTTTGTAGTGTGCCCCTGAAAAACCTCCGTTTGGAGGGCCATGTAGCCCTATGTAGCCCTATGTAGCCATGTAGCCCTAGACCTTCGCCCTACCCCTCGATCACAAGAGAATTGGGACACCCCTACCCCTTCACGTGAACGCGCAAAACGGAGGGGAAGGGCTAAGGGGTGAATTGGGATTCGGCCTAACTGTGGGTAATTCCCTCAGCCAAAGGCCGAATCCCAATTCACCCCTTGGCCCTTTTTTATTTGATGACTTGTTTGATCGATTAGTAGTGTGAGACGTATAAATTGTGAACGAATCGCGAGTGTCCATGCTTTTCTATCTCCATCAGATGAACGGCAAATGTAACTGTGTCCATTATTGCCATAGTAATCTCCGATAACAAACTCGTCCCGCCTGTAGTAAACGTCATCGATGACGTATCAGGGTCTTGAAGGGTTGTCCCATTTCTTAGGGAGAGATTTCTACCCCTACCCCTTGTGACTCTGTTCTGAGGGCCAAGGCGAAGGGCCAAGCCGAAGCCGTAGGGGTGAAAATGAGAATTGGGATTCGGCCTTATTCTGCAGACCGGAGACGTGAGAGGGGCATGGAGTGGGCGTGACAACTGTCAATCATTTTTTCATTTGGCCAATCAGGGGCTTACAATCCTCTGTCAATCAAAAACTTATTTCACCAATACGCCGCCTGAACCAGTTGTCAAACAGGTTTTAATTCGGCTAATCATCTTTCCAGAAGGGTCCAACTGCAGTCCTCCCTCCTGAGACCGCTAGTTCCAAACTTGGAAGTTTTCAGAGGTAAGTTGCCATGAGCGAAAGAATAGGCTAATCTATTTTAAATGAAGTTTTGTAACATGTTCACATCAATCAATCAATGTAATAACCGCCAAAGTTAATAACTAGGTAACTATTATTAATACAAAGCCATCATATTCATGTGGCGTTCAACTTACCCGGGGAAGCCACATTCCAGTACATTCTCGTCCATACGAGTCACATTCCTCACTGAATTGCAGCACTGAATGCAGCTTACGTCATGGAATGACGTTGCACGTTCGTCACATGGGGGCGTGGCTCCGTCGCTGGAATAAAAATGGTTACACACTCTGTTTGCAGTTTGCGACGCGTCTCCCGGAGAGTAGAAACACGAGTTTTTCTGCCTTTCTTGCTTCCAGTCGTTGTCTGATGGACTCTGAGCGGATCGATAACTTCTTCACACCGTGGATTTACACTCTGCGTTGTGTTTCTGTCGCGTTTCTGCTGTTCTCCCGCGCGCCTGTCGAAGGTAAGGATACGAGTGTGACTGTAGTATTCCTATCGGGACCTGTAGTGACCTGACGGCAATTTACTGTTTAAATCTCGGTGGTATCAGTCAGTTATCAGTCAGTTATCAGTCAGTTATCACTATGATGGTCCTTTGAGTTTTGATTCATATCTCTATAAAGTTTTACTGTAGTTCTTTATTGTCATGGAGGATGAAGCTTCTCTGTGACGAAAATAAAATAAATACAATTGGTACAAAATTGACAAATTTACAGACGTCACCAATAACTCTGATTGATCCAGATTCTCAGACGCTCCCTGACAGAGCATTACCTGTTGCTGGATGAGATAGGGTTTGACCCACATGAGTTTTAGAAGGCCGGTACCGATGGTTCTGGATTGAAGCAGCAGATATTTTTGTAGACAATATCCATCATCTTTCAGTGTGAACTTTTAAACCCCCCCAAACGTGTCCAGTGTTCCTGTCGAGGTGGGAAAGCCTCAGAAGCAGCTTGAACTGTATTATCGTAACTCAAGGAACTTTGAAGACTTGAATCATTTTGAGTCTTTCACTAAGTTTTAGAGGTGCCAGATTCTGATAGTTGTTGTTTTCATTTGTTTTCATTTTTTAAATTGGTCTTTAATTATAACTGGTATTAAAAATGTCTTAAATTGAAATCGCAGACAACCAGTTTTATTATGGGACACCACAACTCCCCATTGAGAACGCAATGAAACTGTAGTGGTTTCTCTGGTCAGACGACTGATACTAAAATAATAATGATGGGAACATTTAGAGTCTCTGATCAGGAGGAACCTCCATCGTATCAGAGCCTCCGTTCTGTCCTACCAACACCACCACGATGTCCATCATCTTCAGATTCTAGTAGATTCCAGACGATCTCTTTTGATTCCAATTCCCAGGTCAACCTCAGGTGATTGGTTCACCTCAGCCAATAGTGGCAGTAATTGGCGATGACGTCATACTGCCGTGTCACCTGGAGCCCCGGTACAACTTGGAGAACCTCACGGTGGAGTGGTCGAGACCCGACCTCAAACTGGACCCCAGAGATCGCCTCAACAAGAAGTATGTTCACCTTTACCGGGAAGGCCGCGAGCTGCTGGCCATGAAGAACCCGTTGTACTTTGGGAGGACGGTGCTGTTCAAAGACGGCCTCAAATATGGCGACGTCTCGATCAAACTGGCCAACGTGACGCTCGCCGACCAGGGGAACTACCGCTGTTTCATCCCCAGGTTAAACAGCCACGTGAAGGAAGCTGTTATCCAGCTCATTGTCGGTACGGCCTTTTAACAGAGCAGGTTAAATGTGTTTGATGTGTTCTTCATCAGGTCAGCAGGGCCGTGCACAAACGCTTTCAGGGCCGGGCCCAACAAAACGAAGGCAAAGAGCCCCCCTGCACCTTGTGGTGTTTTTAGGGAACCGCAGACCCGTCTGATTTCGCTCCTCTTATTTTGCAGAGCCATTACCACAAAACACTGCAAGCAACACAACAGAGGAACCTCGGGATCCAGTAGATCCAGACCAGAAGGAAGAGACGGACGGTGAAGGTGAGAAACCGATATCTGTCTTATCAATCTGTTTTTTTCCTGGTTGCACGTTGTTGGATTTCAGAGTATTATTTGTATTGAATGAGTTTTATTTTGCCGTTAGGTGAGCTGAGCAGCAGCGGAGCTCTGGCGGCTGTTGTCTGCCCTGTATTGATAATGGTACTAGTGGTACTAGTCGGTGGGGTTGTCCTCGTACGACTCAAACGGACAAAACAACAACAAGACGTAAGTCAGATGTTATTAACAACTATATAATAAAGGGAACAAAACATATTGTTAGTCGTTGCTATCGGAGTATTCACTGACAGCTTGTGACACCGTTGACCGCTCAAATAATCCAGATTTCTACCCGTTTTTTTTTTTGCCGTTTGTCCCACCAGAATTACAAACTGCCCTCAAAGCAGAACGACATCCTGGTCTAGGCGCTGGCGGGTTAAGTGAAAGAGAAAATGAGTCGTGATTGAAGATGAGAGCGATAAGCCCCTCCCCCACGCCCGGATTCGTACGGGCGACCCTCCGGCCACAAGGGAATCATCGGTACTGCAGGTGGTTTCCTCCACCAACGAACCCGTCCAGGACATCACTGATGTAAGAGGCTGTGATTTGAACTTTTCAGCCTCACACTGAAGACCCCCCCCCCCCCCCCCAATGAAGTAATGAAGTACTGACAGACCGTTTGACTGAGAGGCGTTCTGGTGATCAAGATGAAGCTTGACCAGATGTGGGAATGTGGATCTGTGTGGCAAAAAGGAAGCAAAGGTGAAAATATGACGTCTGGAAACTTCCTGGAAACGGACCGTCGGCATTTCCTGTTGAACTTTGATTCAGAGAATGGGCGGATTGATTAAGATCATTAGTTTTCCATGGACACCAAGCAGAGCGTTTTCTGGGAATGATTTTACGTTTTAGGTATTTACCCGGTGCTCCTATCCAGACCCTCTTTTTTTTTTCGTGAAATTTTAGTTTGCAAGTCAATAGATTTGAGAAAACCTAAGAAATAAGGCCTTAGAAGTTTTTGAAAATGAATGGAGGGCCTTTAAAGTACTTGATATTGAGTTGGATATTTGTGTTGATATTTGTAAATTATTTCTCTTTCTGGACTTGACAAGATGATTCTGACCAAAGTCAAGTACTCAGTTTAGAGTCCTTGAATTTCACCAAAAAAAACTTGAAAAATTGTTGTCCTTGATTTTATTATTATTATTATTATTATTATTATTATTATTATTATTAGATAAGATGAAGCTTTTCTGGTCGATTCTAATTGATCTACAAATTGTTTTCATCCCAGCTGCCTTTTTATTATCAAAGGCATTAAAAAGGTCTTAAGGTCTTGAATGTAACTTGATTGGACTTGCAGACCTGCTATCCGTCACTTTCCCGTTTCAATGTCGCTGGTTCGACGTGCTTAACTACTCCTGCCAGAGTGCCGTTGAGCAGGGCAGAGAAAGTCCTGCTGTCTAAATCCCCAAACTACCTCTTGTCACTCTGGTTGTAATATGTATCTTCAGGTTATCCGTGCTACATTATGTATTTGTCTCATTTGTTTAAGATAAAGTAGGTTGCTAACTTATTGCACTATTACCTTAACACTGGTTATGCTCTGAGTTGCTTGTTTAGGAAGGAAATGCACTTACGAGTTCTGGTGACTAGTAGTTTTCTCTACCTACCTATGTTGAATGCACTTATTGTAAGTCGCTTTGGATAAAAGCGTCTGCTAAATGACTGTAATGTAATATATTACGAGACAGGACTATTGATAGAAATCAGTTTGTTGTTTTTTTACTTATCTTATCCAGCTGGTTCAGTGTTTTGCTCAAGGGCACTTCCTCTCGTTGTCTGATTTGGTCATTAAGATTATTTTTCCTAAATCTCAACCTTGGTTTGTATTTGGTCTTTAACATAAAATGTGTTTTTATGTCTTGGTATGGGGCGCCCTCTAGTGGCGACAGTTACACAGTCCTGTTGGCTGATGTATGTGGAGGATCAGCAGTTTGTTTTATTCAGACTGAACCCTGATGCTGCTGTTTGGGCCCCGTCGGCTCCGTTCACACTGCAGCTGAAAGTTTGCCAATTCTGATTTTATTTTGTTTTTTGTGACTCATATCTGATGTTTTCTGAACACCAAAAATCTGCATGGAGTCACATGTTATTGATTTCTTGTTAATCAGATTACTCACTATTTGTCTCGCTGCTTAGTTGTATAGTTGGTTATATAGTTTAGCTGGATCCAAACTACCCATAATCCTCTGATACAAAACAAATGTGTATACTGATAGACACATGGTGAATTTAACTCCTGTTATTGCATTCTTGTTATATATTATGTTTTTTTTACTATATTTTTATGATTCTCCACCTTTTCATGTGATGTCACTGCTATGATGCGACTAGTGATGCTCTTTTGGAACATCGTCTTAACGCTGTCATGCACCTTTTCATCATTTAATTCATCTCTACTTCCCATGTTCTAGTGTTGTCACCATGTTTCTATGACACTTTTTGTTCTATTCTTACTCATTTTCTATTTCTTTATTTCTCATTAAAGGAGTAAAGAATCAAAGTTTTATCTCTCTTTATTCCTGCCATAACATAAACACACAATCTGCCATGAGCCTCCTTATGCACTGTCCATGGGTCTCTGTCTCTCTCTCTCGTTTTTTCAAAATTAAAATCAAATCTTTACTAGAAAACACACACAAGCCAACATATGTAGCAGGTAACACAACACCCCTCCGTCAGCAGGATCCAAACAGGATCATTAAATAGTTGGTGTTAAAGTACTAGTGTTCATTTAACAAGATGGCAACAGGAAGCGCCGTCCTGATTCAGGTTGTTCAGCCATGTTTGCTTGTTAGCTCACCACAAAAACACCGGTTCTCTGATATCTCCTGTCACACTGAGCTCCACTGTGAGGCTTCGGCTGAATAAATGCTTTTTTTCCCCAGTAGTTTGACCAGTGAATGTCTATAATATTTTATAAACTAGGCTGAAGTGTTCGCACCTAAGGAGGTTCTACTTCTTTGGGGTGGTGCACTGGTGGAAGGACAAACTTGTCTTGTCTCTACTTTTACATGACTCTTTCATTATTACTGTAATAACTTCTGTTGACCGCTGGGGGGCGACAGAAACACACAATCTGCTGTGAGCCCTTTATGCACTGTCCGTGGTGCTGAACCATTCAAACCCAAAGTCTCTCTCTCTCTCTCTCTCTCTCTCTCTCTCTCTCTCTTTTATCCAATCAATTTCCATTCAAGTGAACATGCTTCATTGGAAATAAAGTAGAAAACAATGTTGCAATGCAGCATCACACACACATCTTCAAACCACATAGACAGCCATATATTTGATGTTTCACAGCGTCTGCACACCTACACACTTTCTGTACTGACTATCTTTTCATCATTTAATTCATCTCTACTTCACATATTCTAGTGTTGTCGCTGTGTGTCTTTGACCCTTTTGTTCTATTATGTATTTTCAATTTTTTAATTCTCATTGAAGAAATAAAGAATCATTCAAGTTGATCGCTTACTACGTCCCCGTCGTTACTCCACTTCGCCGCTAGAGGGCGTCAGAAACACACAATCTGCCTTGAGCCCCCTTATGCACTGTCCATGGTCCTGAACTGTTCAAACCCATTGTCTCTTTCTCTCTCTCTCTCTCTCTGTCTCGCTCTGTCTTTCTCTCTCTCGCTCTATCAGTTCAATTCAATTCAACGAGCCTTACGGGCATGAAAGTTGAGAACAAAACTGCCAAAGCATCAAAATAGAGATCAACATTTTTTTCTCTGTCTCTGTCGGTCACGTGATAAACGGGAGCGCACGGGATGGAAAGACACGGCCGTTTCCAGACCCACGCGAGCTCTGCGGACAGCAACACAGCCCCACGCAGGGGTCTCGTGCTCCCGGGGCGCGGGAAGGCTCGGTGACCGGCGGCGCAGTTACGTCACATGATGCGTGGCAGCGTTCCAGCGTCTCCCTCCGCTCTCTCGCTCTCTCACCAAAGATGGTCTATGTTCATGAAGAGCAATCACTCCATTGGGAAACAAAACTGTCACATTACTTTTCCCGGTCTGTTTAGCCCCAGGCACCGACAGCATGAGCACAGCCGTTACCATGGCAACTCATCTGCTAACAAGCCTGGAACCAAACTGTTTTTCATCCCAAAACATATATGTTAGCTCTGGATCTCGTAGGACACCAATTTAGGGATGAATTGCCTCGTTGGTCAACTTCCCTTTTCCACGTTCTGACAGGAGAAAAACCAAAACCATCTCTGGTGTCTCCGGTAGATTTCTCTGTCCTGGTCACATGCTAACATGTTAGCACACGAGCCTGTAGGCAGCTAGCATTATCTAATCTATCTTTAGCAATCCAGACTTGTTTTTTCTTTCTGCCAATCCTCTCGTCACTTAAAGGGAAGGTTGACCAACGTCTGTGTCGTCCTTTAATAACACTTTGACTTTTTGTGAAATTTGGTCCAAAAAAGCCTTGGATGTTTTTATTGAACGATAACTGTAACAGACGTTTGAGAGTTTGACAGATTTTGGCTGAAGAGACAAAGAGGTTTGATTATCCGAAGGTATCTCAAAGCTTCTCTTTGTTTGGGGGCGTGGCCACACAAAATCGTAATAATTTGAATGTACAACACGGTCAGAGAAGTAAAGTAACTAAAACATCAAACCTCCCAAAGGTGACGCTAGTGGATGTATTTTAACTTCTGGAACAAACGTTGTGTGTCCCCTGGGTTTCTCTTCAATTTTTGAAACGTTAAGTCATATATTCTATTGGACTACAAACAAAATGGCGGAGGTGCTAATCAAGAGCATAGACAATCACACAGAATGA
>JAXDDX010000314.1:180000-207500 GCA_034670405.1 Hoplostethus atlanticus | reverse complement strand
GGTGCCGTAAAGCAATCCAGCAGATTTCCCTCCACATCGACCTGGTGGACACAAAGTAGAATGAGAGTAGAGGCTGGTAGAGGCTGGTAGAGGCTGACAGGCTGGTAGAGGCTAGTAGAGGCTGGTAGAGGCTGACAGGCTGGTAGAGGCTGGTAGAGGCTGACAGGCTGGTAGAGGCTGGTAGAGGCTGGTAGAGGCTGGTAGAGGCTGGTAGAGGCTGACAGGCTGGTAGAGGCTGGTAGAGGTTGGTAGAGGTTGGTAGAGGCTGGTAGAGGCTGACAGGCTGGTAGAGGCTGGTAGAGGTTGGTAGAGGCTAGTAGAGGCTGGTAGAGGCTGACAGGCTGGTAGAGGCGTCAGACATGATATAATAACAATAATAAAATGTAGTAAAACCTGTTGATATAATAAATTACTGGGTAATGTAGTTCTTGGACAGCTACAACACACGGCGGCTCATCAATATTTATGATCAGTTTTGCGGTCTGAGGTTTATTGCGTATTTAACGCCGGCTCGGCCAATCAGAGTCGAGAACTGGAACTAAACGTTTTCCGAAAAGCCGAGATCAACGGAGCGGAGGAACAGTAGAAGTTGAAACCAGTCAGAGTGAATCTAGGACACATCTCAGCAGTGTGTGTGTGTGTGTGTGTGTGTGTGTGTGTGTGTGAGTGTGTGTGTGTGTGTGAGTGTGTGTGTGTCTTTGCTCACGTATGTAACACGCCTGTTGTTCTCCTGGACCATGTGGCCTCACTGAAGCCGCTTGCCAAGTCACTGCGCCCTCGAGCAAGATGGCCGCCGCCGACAGGGACAGGAAATGGGACACCTCAGTTCACCTGGCTGAATAAAACATGAGTGTACCGTTGTGACGGAGAGAGAGAGAGAGAGAGAGAGAGAGAGAGAGAGAGCAACACAGAAAGAGAGAGAGAAGACAAAAAGAAAGAGGAAGAGAGATCAAGACAAGGTGTGGGTAGATAGACAAATGAGGGAGAGAGAGAGAGAGAGAGAGAGAGAGAGACTACAGAAGCGAGTGGTGGCGAAGCGGTTTCACCCCTTCACCTGTTGATGTGTGGTGAACTCTGACCGGCCAATAGGAACGCTGCGTTCAGCCCGCTGACCTGCCAAAGAAAATCCAACATGGAGGAGCCTCTATGTGACGTATGGACTGAGATACGATCAGAGGAGAAGTCGTGAGGCAGCGCTAGATGTTGCGTCATGTTGCGTTCAAGTCATGTTGCGTTCATGTCGTGTGGGATTTATCGTAAATACCGACTGCCGCCTGGGAAAAGCTGTTCGCGTCTGCAACACCGGGTAGGAGAGGCCCGCCAAATGTTGAGATGCCCGCCCTCTCATACGTGACGTCGCATCCTGTTATGAGAGAGAGAGAGAGAGAGAGACAGAGACTGGACATGCTAAGAGGAACTAAATAGGAGAAGAGAAGAGGAAAATATGTATGGAGAAATATGGAGAGGAGAGGGAGGAGCAGGATGGAGGGAAGATTAGTGGAAAGGAAAAGAGGAGAGGAGGAGGAGGAGGAGGAGATCAATAGGGGAGGAAAGATGAGAGCAAATGAAACAAAAAAGGCTGTTGACAATTCCAACCTGTCTCTCTCTCTCTCTCTCTCTCTCTCTCTCTCTCTCTCTCTCTCTCTCTCTCTCTCTCTCTCTCTCTCTCTCTCTCCATTGCTTCTTGATCAAACACGCCCCTACCTGGGACCAGGTTGTCGTGGCAACCACACACGTGCATGGCGAAAATAAGCGTGCTGCACACACACACACACACACACACACGCAGGCAGGTTGGTTCCTGGTTGGTTCATTCAATAATTGATTGTCCTTGAGGGCATCGCACGTGACGGAGAAGCAGAGAGGGGGATCCACGCAGGAGTGTGTGTGTGTGTGTGTGTGTGTGTGTGTGTGTATGTGTATGTGTGTGTGTGTGTGTGTGTGTGTGTGTGTCAGAAAGAGAGAGAGATAAATCTACCGCCCTAGCTCCTATTTATTTATATTGTTCTCTAGGGTTTCAGCTGTGACCTCTGACCTTTGACCTTTGATCGTCATCAGACTCTCTGGATCATGATCAGACCCTCTGGATCGTCGCATCAGACCCTCTGGATCATCATCAGACCCTCTGGATCGTCGCATCAGACCCTCTGGATCATCATCAGACCCTCTGGATCGTCCATCAGACCCTCTGGATCATCATCAGACCCTCTGGATCATCATCAGACCCTCTGGATCATCATTAGACCCTCTGGATCATCATCAGACCCTCTGGATCATCATCAGACCCTCTGGATCATCGTCAGACCATCTGGATCATCATTAGACCCTCTGGATCATCATCAGACCTCCTGGATCGTCATCAGACCCTCTGGATCATGATCAGACCCTCTGGATCATCATCAGACCCTCTGGATCATCATCAGACCCTCTGGATCATCAGACCCTCTGGATCGTCATCAGACCCTCTGGATCATCGTCAGACCATCTGGATCATCATTAGACCCTCTGGATCATCATCAGACCTCCTGGATCGTCGTCAGACCCTCTGGACGAGCTCCACTAGCCAAATGCAACCCAGTTAGTTATCTGGGTTAGCTAGTTAGCTAGTTAGCTAGTTAGCCCAGCTGACCTTCCAACATCATGAACGAGTGAAGAAAGAAGTCATCGCTGTTCATATTTGTATTGATACTTTGACCAGAGTTCCTTCTTTACCATTCAAGTTTACCAGTCGCGTCAGAAAAACTGGTTCTTTGGCTCCGCCCACTGAGGTTCAACTCAACCAATGAGATTATTTCTGCCTGTCTAATGTAGCTCTGACTCTGTTTGTAGAACTCCTCTTTCAAAATAAAAGCACTTTATGGAGCAGGCAGATTGTCATGTCGACGCCACACACATGGTGGAATTAGACGGTTAAGATGTCAAAGTGTTAGAAAAGCAGATTTAGCTGAGGAAGAAATCCCATTTTCCTGCCTGCTGACTGCTACAGCGCCGCTGCTCTGCACTGTGAGGAGTTATTGGGACAAATTGGTGTTTTCAGTCGTCTGAAGGGGTGTGTTTATCACTGTCCTGTGTGTGTGTGTGTGTGTGTGTGAGTGTGTGTGTGTGTGTGTGTGTGTGTGTGTGTGTGTAGCCAGGGAACTAATTGGCTGCAGTGGTTGTGGACTATTCGTCTGCTGGAACAAGATAATCGATCCGCAGCAAAAAAGATAAAAAACATACAGATTAGTTTCTCTCTTTTCTCTCTTCCTTCCTGGTTTCCTCCGGTGTGGGCGGGGCTTGGTCGGCTGTCACATGGAGATTTAGTGAGCCTATTGCTGAGACACCTAGCATACTGATATATTACTGCCATTCTCTCTCTCCCTCCCTCTCTCTCTATCCTATCTACCTCTTCTCCTTCTCTTCTCTACTCCTGTCTCATTTCCTCAGCCTCCCCCCTCTCCTTTCCCCTCCCTTCTTCCTCACCTTCCCCCACCTCTCTCTCTCTCTCTCTCTCTCTCTCTCTCTGTCTATATTACCTCTGGCCCTCGGCTACAGTCTCTTGGCTGATCTTGTTTTATTGCTCCATCAATCCTGAGCTGCTCCACGGCGCCCCCTGTGACGTCCTGCAGGGATTCTCCTGCACGGCGTCGGAGAACCGTAATGTCGTAACTCGGTTTAGCCGGAGCCGGCGGGGGAGGTTTCAGCCGAGCCGTCTGATTGGTCGAAGAATCATAACTGCTTCGTATACACCTTTTTTGTTTACACTGGGAGCTGCCGCAGTCTTATGGGACGAACAGTAAGCCGACGTTTTTTTTTGCAATTCGCTTCGACGTGGAAGGTCAGATTCAGATCCGCCTCCTAGTGGCCACGACAAGTATGACGTGGGAATCTTTTCCGTAGGCTCCGACGTCACGAATTACAGAAGTGCGTCAACACAGACGGCCAAGAAAAGCGATCAGTTATCTTCACGCTAATACAATTAACTCTACTCAGGGGAAGCGACTAACATCTGCTGCAGTTCAGTGAATAAAGGTGATTTTGCTTAAGAGCACCTCGGCGGTAGTTGATTTAACCTGGTGAGCTCTAGATTACCGCCCTGTACTGAAATGTCTACACTGAAGGCACAATTTGTATACATGCTAAGGTTCAGATAATCTGTTGGGCCCCCCCCCGGAACCCCTTCAAGGACCTCTGGAACCCCCTGGAACCCCTTCAAGGACCTCTGGAACCCCTTCAAGGACCCCCGGAACCCCTTTAAGGACCCCTGGTACCCACTGGAACACCTTCAAGGACCCCTGGAACCCCTTCAAGGACCTCTGGAACTCCTTCAAGGACCCCTGGAACTCCTTCAAGTACCTCTGGAACCCCCTGGAACCCCTTCAAGTACCTCTGGAACTCCTTCAAGGACCTCTGGAACTCCTTCAAGGACCCCTGGAACCCACTGGAACCCCTTCAAGGACCCCTGGAACCCCTTCAAGGACCTCTGGAACTCCTTCAAGGACCCCTGGAACCCACTGGAACCCCTTCAAGGACCTCTGGAACCCCTTCAAGGACCTCTGGAACTCCTTCAAGGACCCCTGGAACCCACTGGAACCCCTTCAAGGACCTCCCTCTGCCCCCAGATTTTAAAACCACAGGGTTGCATCACGATGTAGTGCAGGGAATCTGTCATCCGTCACTGTTTGAAAGGAATAGTCCCTACCCTGCGTGCACACACACACACGCACACACACACACACACACACACACACACACACACACACACACAGAGTCGTTTTAAGGCCTCATGAGTCGTGACTACAGATGTGACGCACCATAGCCGGCTGTGGGCCTGCAGCACTCCATGCTACTGAATGAACCAAGGATTCTCCATAGAGGCTTTTAATGTGGAGGAGCATAAAGAATGTTTCTAAGAATGGAGAGTGGATATGAGTCTCTCTCTCTCTCTCTCTCTCTCTCTCTCTCTCTCTCTCCTTCACATTTCACTCTTTTCTTTCATTGTAGGTCTTTCATTCAGGCCGGTCTGTCTTTATTTGTCTCTTTTTCGGTATCTACTATTCTCTCTATCTTTCTGTCTGAATGTCTCGTCTCATTCTCTCTCTATTCTTTTCTCTCGTTCATTTCTTTCTCTCATTCTTCTCATCTCAACTTTCTCTCACTCTTTTTTTCTCTCCTTCTCTCACTATCTCCTACCACCCACTACTCTGTATATAATGTGTGTGTGTGTTTGACATAACAATTGTAAGGCTTAGTACAAGCGGACCCAGAAGCAGGCGAGGCAGGGAGCAAGGTAAAGCAGGCAGGAGGCAAAGCTGACAGGTGATTGGCCGTGGAAGCCCTCGGGGACACGCCCACCAACCTGCCAGGGAGAGAGAGAGACCGAGGGAGAGAGACACCCACAACAACAGGAAGACAGTAACAGACTAGACTAGAAGTCAGGGGAAAGGGCTGAATGACGTGACAACAATACCAGCAAGTGACCCCTTCACGTGTTATGTAACACACACACACACACACACACACACACACACACACACACGACATGACTAGCTTCCATTGTAGCCCTTCACACCAAACAACTGTACATGACGCTGAAGACCATCTTTAAGTGAAGGTGTCAGGTAGATGTATGGACCAGTCAGTTCTCTCCTCAGACAGGAAGGGGGCGGCTAACGGAGCTAACGTGGCTAATCCGGGAAGTTGGACAATTCCGACTTCCTGCTAGCGAAGATGCAATAAAACGTCCCTTTAAAGTCGTCATTCCAACCCTGAGGTTTCTGAGATGCAGTCCATGGAATCCAACAGGGGGCTTATGGGTAATGTAGTCTTAATGTGGAGAAACAGTGGAGGCGACCAGTCGTCTCCTCCATGGTCTCACGGTGGGACGGTGATGTATTGATCACCTAGCACCTTCCTCACCATCTGAACTCGTTATTGATCCTCTAAGGAGACAGGTAGGAGACAGTCGGTATTTATCGCTGGCACGCGTGGCTCATTGCTTATCGATCAGTTATTGATCAGGTATTGATTATGTATTAACCCGACTCCCAGGCGAGGACACATGAACTGTTGACACTGACACTGTTGTCTGTCAAAACAGGAGGAGAGAGCTGGAGGCATTTCATTAGAAAGTCTTGGTCCGTCACCGAAGAGCCTCCAGTGTTCTTCTGCTTCAAGAAGGGTTTGACTTTATTCTCAAAATACAACTTTAAATAAAATCTCAGATCTTATTTTGCAAAATTTTGTAAAATTTTGATTTCTCAATAAAACGAATAAAGCAACAAAATGGCGTTTCTGTCTCCCGCCAGTTGTTGGGTCTCTCTGGACGGTTGAAGTAACTGGAAGGTCGCAGGTTCAAACCCCAGAACAGACAATTTGATCCCTGTTAAAGTGTCCTTGAGCAAAACACTGACCTCTGACCTCTGACAGCAGCTACTACTGCTATTAGTGCTACTACTGCTATTAGTACTACTACTACTACTACTACTACTACTACTACTGCTATTAGTACTACTACTACTACTACTACTACTACTACTACTATTAGTACTATTACTATTACTACTATTACTGCTACTCCTCTCCTCTCTCCTCTCCTCTCCTCTCCTCCTCTCCTCTCCTCTCTCTCCTCCTCTCCTCTCCTCCTCTCCAGTCTGGCTCACAGCAGCCAATAGCTTTGCCTTAACCCGCCTCTCTCTCTCCGACCAATCACGGCTTCCCATTTAATCCAATTAGTCAATCAGAGGCAGCCTAGATGCAGATTTGAAGTTTAGACGACGTTGTGTTGTTCCTTTAGGCTTTTTGATAGTTGAGATTAGTGGGACACACACACACACACACACACACACACACACATACACACACAGACAGTAAGCGTCCCCAGTTGCCCTTGTGTGTGTGATCTTGCTCTCATGTCTGTCTCACACACACTCTCACACTCCCTCTATCTCTCTCTCTCTCTCTCTCTCTCTCTCACACACACACACACACACACACACAGTGAGCGTCCTCAGATGCCCTTGAGTGTTGGAATCGAACTGAACTGGAGTGAATTGGAATCGATTTCAGCTTCACATCCAAAACTACCTATCTCTCTCTCTCTCTCTCTCTCTCTCCCTCTCTCTCTCTCTCTCTCTCTCTCTCTCTCTCTCTCTCTCTGTCTCTCTCTCTGTCTCTCTCTCTCTCTCTCTCTCTCTCTCTCTCTCTCTCTGTCTCTCTCTCTCTCTCTCTCTCTCTCTCTCTCTCTCTCTCTCTCTCTCCCTCTCTCTCTCTCTCTCTCTCTCTCTCTCTCTCTCTCTCTCTGTCTCTCTCTCTGTCTCTCTCTCTCTCTCTCTCTCTCTCTCTCTCTCTCTCTCTGTCTCTCTCTCTCTCTCTCTCTCAGTGGGTGCTCTGTCTCTCTCTCCGCCCTGAGGAAGAACCACCATAATTGAGAGTGTGTTGTTTGGGTCTAGTCCTCGCCTGCCGTCGGTGAACGCTTGCATCATTTCCCTTGACATTTACCGCTCGGCTGGACGTGGCGCTGTGACCACCGGGCTGGGAGAGAGAGATGGACAGTTTATTTACTAATGTTATTACTGGCATGTAAGTCAAGCAGATTATAGGTATGAAAGTTAAAGTCGTCTTAAAGCTGCACTCGGCTGCAGCAGAGCGTCCCGTCTCACGGATTCACCCGATTGGTCCAGATCAAATCCAGGTGTCACAGGAAGTGACCGATCCAGACTGAAGAGTCTCCTAACCAGCAGTGACCTCTTTCTCCGTCCAGAGGAAGCCAGACTCCTCTCCAGCTCCTCCCCCCACCCGAGGCGCGCCGTCCAATCACTGTGCACAGCTAGCGAGCTGTGCACAGTGATTGGACGACGCGCCTCGGGCTTTCTGTGTGGCTGGATGCGTGGGAGCCGCAGACGGGCCATCTGGGTACCTTGGCGTTCACGCTTTCTTGCACTTCTCACGACGACCGCGGCCTGAAAAACTACTTTCGTGGCACTGGAGGAAAATTCAGCTCTCCACCTCCCCCGACGAGAGACAGTAACTCTGGGATTGGTCAGTCACTCTGGTTCTTCTTCTGCAGGTTTCAGGTGGTTCTCAACCTCCAGTGTGACCAGTCGCCACAAGCACATCCCTTTCATAACATTGCGTTGACACACAGTAGCTAGCTAGCAAGCGCTAATTAGATAGCATTCGTTGAAAGCAAACAGAAAAACTCAGTCAACTGACTTCAGATCAGATCAGACACTTCCTGTAGCTGTAGAGAACCTGGGAACTTTGACTGGCTGGAATCAACTTGTCTTGTAGTTGCCGGGCGGAAACAAGGAAGCGTAGGAATCTGATTGGCTGTGGATGGCCGGTTGTTGATCGTGGTGTGAAGACATTTAGTTCACATCACATGATTTCTGGGTAATGAAGTCCAAAAAGTTGCCAAGTTGCAGCTTTGACAGATTTTCCCTCAAAATAGTTTCCTTGGTGGTGAAACATCGAGCGGTGGATACGAGGTTTCCACAGTACTGCACTTGTACAGTCGGCTGCTGCCATCCATCCTCCACCTATCTACAATCGAAAATGGCGTCTGAGTGCTTTGGCGGAGAGTCAAATTGATAGATGAACTGTCCCTAGACCAGCTAGGGCTGCCAAGACACAGGGAGGGAGGGAGGGGGGGGAGGGAGGGGGGGGAGGGATGGAACATTTTCTACCTTTTTTTTTTCCTGGCTCTTGTTTGTTTTCCTACCACATCTCTCACCCACCATCATCGATACGAGGATATTTGCTCCACAGCGTGCCGTGACCTCTGACCTCCTTACTGGTCGGTTGCTCGCCATGTTGCTGATCGAGGAGTTGAAGATTTTTCTGCTGTTGGACGAGAGAGTCAAAATATGAAGTGTGGAAAGGGAGAGAGAGAGAGAGGGAAGGAGGGATTGAGGAGGAGAGGGAGGAGGAGGTAGAAGAAAAGGAGCTGTTACATTGGAAGTGTAGGAGTTGCAAAGAAAAGAGAGATGTGAACTAGCAGGAAACTGTGGAGGAGGAGAGACAAAGAGAGAGAGAGACATAGAGAGAGAGGGAGAGAGAGAGAGAGAGAGAGAAAGGTACAGAACAGATGGGGTTTGTTAATGCCTCAGTGGTCTAAGAGGTGGTTAGCTGTACTTTGTGTGTGTGTGTGTGTGTGTGTGTGTGTGTGTGTGTGTGTGTGTGTGTGTGTGTGTGGGCTGGTGTGAAGCACCCAAGTGTCCGTCTAGAGTTTTGTGTTGCGGCCACCAAGTAAACACTTCATTCTGTTGCAGTCCACAGAGAACGGCGTCTACAACGCAAGAGCATGACGGACCGCAGCACAGCGCCCTCTGGGGGTGAAGAGCATGAAGGGCGGGAGACAGGGAGAGAGAGAGGGAGAGAGAGAGAGAGAGAGAGTTATGTAACAGTGTGTCAGTACACCTCTCTCTAACCAGACTAAGTGTTCCTTACAGACAAGAGGGCTGCCGGTGCGTGTGTGTGTGTGTGTGTGTGTGTGTGTGTGTGTGTGTGTGTGTGTGTGTGTGTGTGTGTGTGTGTGTGTGTGTGTGTGTGTTTAGTTCTTAGAAACATGAGACGATACACACACCCCCCCCGCCCCCCCCCAGTCAGATCCCTGTCTCCATGGCAACTGCATCTTCCTCCTCATCTGTCTGTCTCTCTGCCTCACTCTCTCTCTCTCTCTATTTCTCTTCCTCTTCTCTTTCTCTGTCTCTCTCCATCCATCTCTCATTAGGATAGCTTTGATCAGAGCACGTCACACACACACACACACACACACACACACACACACAGGTGCTCAGGTGTGCTAGCAGTTATATAAAGACACATTTACCTTCATGTCTGCATGGTTTGTTCATTGTTGACGAGGCGTGCTACAGCTGTCTCTCACACACACACACACACACACACACACACACACGCACACACACACACACACACACCAGTACAGTTACCTACATGTGTGATTTGTGTGTGTAATATATGCTTGTGTATGTGCACCGTAGCCTCTACACACTAGCATCATGTCCATTCAAAACCCAGGCAGATCTCCAGTCAGTTGACGTGGCTGCTAGGGGGTCTGAACAAGCCGTAAGGGTGGTGAGACACCAGGCAATGTGTTGGGCAATGCTCCCTGCAACGGGAAATATAGCAACATCAGGATTTCTTCAAATGTTTCCTGGCAACAAGTATTCCTATTGGATTAAGGCAACAAGGTTGAGGCAACTCCTTGGCCGCCGTTGCTAATAAAGTTGGCCAAAAAAAATTATTGTATATTGCCGTAACTCACTCTCTGTGTGTGTGTGTGTGTGTGTGTGTGTGTGTGTGTGTGTGTGTGTGTGTGTGTGTGTGTGTGTGTGTGTGTGTGTGTTTCTCCTTACAGAAAGTCAGTGAGAAGGTCGGAGGGGCGGAGGGGACCAAGCTAGACGATGACTTCAAGGAAATGGAAAAAGTAAAATAAATATATCTGTCTGTCTGTCTGTCTGTCTGTCTGTCTGTCTGTCTCTGTCTGTCTGTCTTTTAGTTTCTTTAGCTGTTGTTGCTTCTCACATCTTGTCTGGTGTGTTTTCCTCTGCAGAAGGTGGACACCACCAGCAGAGCAGTGTTGGACATCATGACCAAAACTACAGAATACCTACAACCTAACCCAGGTACACACACACACACACACACACACACACACACCTCTTCTACTGAAGCTTCTTTCCATCACTGTATTGTCCTCTGTATCTACCCCCCCCCCCCCCCCCACCTCCCCAGCATCCAGAGCGAGGTTGAGTATGATCAGCACCATGTCTAAGATCCGCGGGCAGGACAAGGGTCCGGGGTACCCTCAGGCGGAGAGCGTCCTGGGCGACGCCATGCAGAGGTTTGGACGGGAGTTGGGCGAGGAGTCCTGCTTCGGTAAGTCGGGAGACACGTATCGCATCACAACCAGGATCCAGTGGGTAGGATGGAGAGGCAGTCACTCCCCTTGTCCTTCTCCTCTCTCCCCCCTTTCTTTCTCTCTCTCTGTCTCTCTACTCTCTTTCTCCCTCCATCCCTCCATCCCTCCAGGCGTGGCTCTGATCGATGCCGGGGAGGCGATGAGGGAGCTGGGGGAGGTGAAGGACGCTCTGGACATGGAGGTCAAACAGAACTTCATCGACCCCCTGCAGAACCTCCACGACAAAGACCTCAAAGAGATACAGGTAAGTAAGTTTCCCTCTCCTCCCTCCGATCTCTGGACCTCAACTGTGATCAACCTCTACCAGGTCATGATCTCTGGACCTCAACTGTGATCAACCTCTACCAGGTCCCGATCTCTGGACCTCAACAGTGATCAACCTCAACCAGGTCCCGATCTCTGGACCTCAACAGTGATCAACCTCTACCAGGTCATGATCTCTGGACCTCAACAGTGATCAACCTTTACTAGGTCCCGATCTCTGGACCTCAACAGTGATCAACCTCTACCAGGTCCTGATCTCTGGACCTCAACAGTGGCTGAACAGACAAAGAAAAGAGTGCCACCTACAGGAACCTTTATGTTAACGTTCCTCTGCCATGTTTTTTTCTCCCCATGCAGCATCATCTGAAGAAGATGGAGGGCCGGCGTCTGGATTTCGACTACAAGAAGAAGCGCCAGGGGAAAGTCCAGGACGACGAGATCAAACAGGCGCTGGAGAAGTTCGACGAGAGCAAAGAGATCGCAGAGCAGAGCATGTTCAACCTGCTGGAGAGCGACGTAAGGACGGTGTGTGTGTGTGTGTGTGTGTGTGTGTGTGTGTTTGCATGTGTGTATATAGAACAGAGCATGTTTAGCCTGCGGGAGAGTGGCGTGAAGAGAGAGAGAGAGAGAGAGAGAGAGAGAGAGAGAGTGTGTGTGTCTGTGTGTGTGTGTGTGTGTGTGTGTGTGTGTGTGTGTGTGTGTGTATATATGGGTGTGTATCTGTATCTTCATCTTGGCCAGCAACCTGACACTTGTTTCACACCAATGTGTGTGTGGTGTGGATTTATCCATTTGTGTGTGTGT
The DNA here is from genome assembly GCA_034670405.1 of Hoplostethus atlanticus. Taxonomy (NCBI): domain Eukaryota; kingdom Metazoa; phylum Chordata; class Actinopteri; order Trachichthyiformes; family Trachichthyidae; genus Hoplostethus; species Hoplostethus atlanticus. Next base: position 195,508 of record JAXDDX010000314.1, on the reverse strand, counting down.
GTGTGTGTGTGTGTGCAGATAGAGCAGGTGAGCCAGCTGGCAGCGTTGGTCCAGGCCCAGTTGGAATATCACAGCCGCGCTGCTGAAATCCTCCAACAGCTCTCCAGCAAGATGGAGGACAGGTATCTATCTATCTATCTATCTATCTATCTATCTATCTATCTATCTATATGTCTGTCTGTCTGTCTGTCTGTCTGTCATTTATCTGTCTGTCTGTTTTTTATCCAGGATAAAAGAAGCATCCAGTAAACCCAGAAAGGAGTACGCTCCCAAACCCCGCATGACCCTGGAGCTTCTGCCCCCCAGCGAGAGCCACAACGGGGGGCTTCACTCCGCCAAGTCCCCCGGGAGATCACCAGGTAGGGGGCGGAGTCTGAAATTACTGACAGTGAATGAATGCCCTCTCACTAGCAAAACCATTCTAGGTTGTTTTTGAATTATCTGAGTTGAAAGTTAGCAACATTCTAGAACCCTTGTGACAAGCTGGCGACATTCTAGAACCCTTGTGACAAGCTGGCGACATTCTAGAACCCTTGTGACAAGTTAGCAACATTCTAGAACCCTTGTGACAAGTTGGCAACATTCTAGAACCCTTGTGACAAGTTGGCAACATTCTAGAACCCTTGTGACAAGTTAGCAACATTCTAGAACCCTTGTGACAAGCTGGCAACATTCTAGAACCCTTGTGACAAGCTGGCGACATTCTAGAACCCTTGTGACAAGCTGGCGACATTCTAGAATCCTTGTGACAAGTTGGCGACGTTCTAGAACCCTTGTGACAAGCTGGCGACATTCTAGAACCCTTGTGACAAGTTAGCGACATTCTAGAACCCTTGTGACAAGTTGGCTCTGTAGGATTCCTCGGGAACGTTGGGGAGCTTTGCACATATTATTCGGAACCATGGCAACATTTTAAAACTGTCTAGCAGGGGGCGGGGTTACATCACCTGACAGCCTCCGTAAGCTAACTTGACCTAACTCTCTCCCTCCCTCTCTTTCAGCCCCCATGGATCAGCCCTGTTGCCGGGCGCTCTACGACTTTGAGCCGGAGAACGAGGGCGAGCTGGGCTTCAAAGAGGGCGACATCATCACCCTGACCAATCAGATCGACGACAACTGGTACGAGGGCATGATCAACGGCCAATCAGGCTTCTTCCCCATCAACTACGTGGATATCCTGGTCCCGCTTCCTCATTAGGCCCCACCGATAATGACCCAACCCCCGCCCCCTCGACCAATCCAAACACCCCGAAAACAGCCTGTATTTGCATTCAATAACAAACCACGCCCTCCTTCTACTTCTTCTTCTTCTTCTGTGCTTCTGTGCGATTCTGCTTTCACAAAACTGACCGAAATGACTGCAACGGTTTCTAAGGAGAGGAGGGGAGACGGAGATAAGGCGAGACAGCCCGGGAGGGAGGGGAGGATTCTGGCGTGAGGGATGCAGAACAGAGGGATGGGAAGAGAAGAGAAGAGAAGATGAAGAGATGATGGCCTGTTTTACAGCACCGTGCTCAGAGTGATGCGCTCGGCCGGGCAGCGCTGGATGCCGACGAGGATCTGGAGACTCGTGCAGAAGGCACAGTGTATGTGTATGTGCATGTACGTGTCAGTGTGCGTTTTCGACCTATTCTTATTCTATTACGATCAAGCCAGCACAATTCCTGCTCGTCAGTTAAACTGTCTGACAGGTTTTTATCGGGATCTTGTTTTCTTTTTCCCTCTCCTTCCTTTTTGACATATTTACTTCCCTCTTGAAGTCGCTGTCTTTTCTACTTTGACATGCCTTCCTTCGCTTCTGCCCGTCCCTAATTTTCTCAGCATCATGTTTTTTCCACTTTTCTTTGTTTCTTTCTAACTCTGTTTTCTAGCTCTTCCTCATGGCATGGCTACGTATACAGAAAACTAACCCACGATCCAGAGCTACAGTTCGAGAATGATACGTACTGCTCCTAACACTTGTTGTAATGTACTCTGCCTTTCTCCGGGTCTGCATAGAAACTCAGCTAAGTGGCTGCATGCATGAACCAGCCATGTTAAAACGTTGGGTGAAGTGACACAGGTGAAGTTGAAGTTTCAGGGGTGTATCACTGTTGTCGGAAGAAAACTGTGTATCTGCAAAAAAACTGCATTTTTCAGGAATGAAGAAAATAAATGCGTATTTACACTGGGAGTTTTAACAGGTTTCAAGGGTCCAAGCATCATGAAACAAGGTCAACTTTTAGTTCAAGTGATAACAAAAAGAAAAATTTGAGTATGTGATTTACCCGACAGCAGTGCTACGCTAACACAACCAGCAGGGGCCGGCTGTTTTGAACATCAGAAGCTTTGGCCGGCTTGGTGGACTTAAAAGCCTGCGATGATTAGAGCGAACGGACAAAGACGCTTGTTTTTTTCTCTATGTACTGTTCTGATTCACCCCTTCACGGTGTTTTGTATGTACTGTGTGGAACAGATGCTTGGTGATATGTGTCATCTGTTGCTTTTGCATGCAGGACTGTACAGGGGTAGCCATTATTAAAGTCCCCTATCATGTACCTACATTGACAGTTTTAGACATATAGCTGATAGCTCTGAACCAGAATTTCTTAGACTGAGTAGGTAAGGGTTCAGTGCCTTGCTAAAGGGCACGTTGACGTGGCCGTTGGTGGAGATGTTGTCTGTTGCGGTGATTAAAGCTGTGACTTTCCGGTTACAGGATTAACTCTCCAACCACTATCCTTAATTGGATAGTTTTTTGCTCCGTTAGTTCGGAACATTGTAGACAACGTTCTAAAACCCCTGGAGCACTCTACAGTTTTCAGAATGTTTCACCAATGTTTCACGTTCTGGAATGCTCCGTCTGGAATGCTACGTTCTAGAACATTTTAGAACCTTCGGAACATTCTTGAATCTAGACAAAAAAGACGGTTTTGAACATTCTGGAACCCCAACAACACTCCAGAACCCTCTTCTCAACGTTCTGGAGTGCTCAGAATATCCTAAAACCCCAGAACGTTCTAGAAACCTCTTTTGAACATTTTAGAATATTGACAACATTCTAGGGTCCTCAGAATGTTCTTCGGAACTGCTGATCCTTCTAGAATCTTGGGACATTCTAGAATGCTCGGAACATTCTAGAACCCTCATAGCATTCCAGAATTCTGAGAACTTTCAGGAACCCTCTGAACATTCAAATTTTAACATTCTTCACAGTTCCTCCGAGGTTAGCAAGACGTTAGTAGTGTTAGCGCTAACGGTTAGCAGTGCTAGCTCCCTGTTTCATGCACCACATGCAGTAAAAATGGGACTTCTACAATGGCTATACCTGTTGCTCCACCAAAGTGCTACATATGTGTATGTATTTGTATCAGTGTTCTGTATAAGGCAGTATTGACGAGCCTCTTCCGACAGAAATCTTGAATATGGTTGATGTTATTTATTGTTAAAGGTTCTCATTGTTGAACTATTGATATCACATGTCAGATGAAAACTTTGTAAACATTCAGAAAAAAAAACAACTTTCAGCAATCTAGAAAAACCTTATTTTCAGATTGACTATCTTGCATTTTTGGTGTTTTACTCTGGGTTTTGGATGGATTTCATAGGTCCCAAGGTGATGAAACCTGCTCTACCTATAGAGGACCATGGAAACCTTCAATTCAAGTAAAAGCGTGAAATACAGTAAAATCAGATTTATGGGGTTTTGCCTTTCACAGCAGCAATACGCTGAATTTACGAAGATTCTGTTCCAGAATGTGTCTGACATTCTATTTAGAACACTGTTCAACTGTCAAGATGTCATTGATTTTTCTATCTCACAGCAACCAAGACACTGGCTGGATGGATGTAGCTTTACAGTGTATTTATATCGCTGCTGCAAAAAAAAAGTCCAACTTAACATGTGATTTAATTTTGTGTTTAGTCTTGAAAACAAGTTTCACATGCAGCTCAGCTCGTTTCAAATATTTTCTTGAAACAAGTGATTTCTTGAAATACGACAGGTCACAAGAGGAAAACAAGTGAAATACTCCTACAGTGTTTAGATATATTTTCGATTGTTTCAAGAAAGACTCAAGGACTTAGTATTACGTTCATGACTTGTTAGGACGGGTATGCTTGCAGTGCAGTGCTGAGTTTATGTAGAATGCATTGTACAAATACAAACCAAATATTGTCAAAGGTCCTATACAGGCATGTAGTGTACGCCATCTCTTCTCTGTGATGTAGTCAAAGTCACTCTGGCATCACTCTCATAGACTCCCATTACAAATTACCACGCTAGCATTTTCCAAAAGTTGAAAAAACAACCTACATGGTTGGATGTTTAAGGAATCTGAATCCAGAAGATTATTTATTATTAAATACAAGCCCCTGGATCGAACATCGATGGGAATCTGTGCTAGTGTGGCTAACGCTAATGTACCGGATGTGGCTAACTAGCTCCCTGTACTTTCTGATGTAGGGTACTGCTACTCTGTGTACTTTCACTGTTACCACTGGATTAAGAGCGCTGCCTGGCACAGTGGGTGTAAATGAATTACAACGGGGCTGTATAGGCTATATAGCTAAAATGCTAACCATAATGTTTGTGGTTTTCCCTAGCATTATAGCTACGCTGATTGTCCAAGTGATCTGAAATATCAAATCAACAGGGAAGTGTTGTCCACGACGGTATTACGACATGTAGGCAGCTTGGGTTTCCCTTCTGCTACACCCCTTCTTGCTTGTGCTTTGCTGTGCTACAGTTGTTGTGGTTCATTTAAACTGAGTATCTGTCACTGGGGGAAAAAAAGCAATTTGTCAAGCCGAAGTGACTCGTGCGCTGAAGGCCTGTCGGGCGAGTCGGCGTTTCTTAAGCCATGGGTCGAGGCCACAACAAGGGTCACATCACTGCTGACGTTAACAACAGTAATAAATATTTACCAGGTTTCCAGCAAGGGAAAGATATTTTTTGGTTACAGGGTGAATCCCTTAAAGAATCCCTCTTTATACTATTATACACTAAACCAGGTTGCTAAAACGTCACATGTGAATTCAAAGCACACGTTGCTTTTTGGACACGTGTTGCTTTTTTCACGTTTAATCCGAAATCACGCGTGAGACTTTATACTTCAGATGTGTGATTTTAGATTACAACATGTGAAGAGCAACAGGCTTTGAGTCCACATCTGTTTTCACTGTGAGTTTTTGTAAGGGGAGAAATTCAATATAGTTTTTAGTTCAACAGTCAATAGTCAATAATCTTTCAATACCAAGGCAATAAGTGATCGTGTAACAATAAAATCTAACTTTTTCAATAAGAGGAGGATCGATCTATCTATCTATCTATCTGTCTATCTATCTATCTATCTATCTATCTGTCTATCTATCTATCTATCTATCTGTCTATCTATCTATCTATCTATCTATCTATCTATCTATCTATCTATCTGTCTATCTATCTATCTATCTTTCTTTGCCAAAGCACACGACAACAGCAACACTACCAATAACCACAAACAATACAACTAAACTAATAACTCTCTCTCTTTTCTGTAACTACTACAGGTTGTTTTAAGCGAGGGGGGGTCGGAGCACAACTGTGGTTAAGAGTAAATGTTTTATTTTTCCGTCTGTGGATTCGGAGTCTGAAATGTGATTTCTGCATGCAGCCGAATCGATTCACGTCTGCTGTTGGAGGACGTTTTGTTTTTTAGAAAAGGGGGAGTGATTGTGTCCTGCTGGTGTGACGCTGCTTCCTGTCTGGCTTCGTTGTCTGATATTGTTCGTTTTCCACCGCTTTTGTTTGTTCGATGATTTTTTGTTGTTGTTGCTTAAACCATTTTTGTATAGCACTTTTCTTAAAATTACAAACTGCTTTAACATTTTTTTCTGATTTATTTTGTTTTGCAATTTTTCAGAAATTGAGTTTTTTCTTTCTTTCTTTCTGTTTGTTTTCTACTGTTTTGCCCTCAGTGGCGACGTGTATTCTAACCTCAATGAGGGACTTGTACAGTGTTACCTTCTGTTCTTCATCGTCCAACAGTTTGGCCTCGGCCACATTAAAAAACGCCTGAAATCTGGTTCAGCTTCGCTCTGGGATCAACTGATCAGGCCTCGCGGTCTGGAACCAACCGGATTAGTTCCCAAAAGAAAACCCCACCCACCTGGGACTCCCTGCAGAGCAAACCAGCAGATTGGAGTTTCAGTTCTACAACATTTCTCAGAGGCGGAGCTCATCTGGAGGCGGAAATAATCTCATTGGTTGAGCTAAACCTCAGTGGGCGGAGCCAAAGGACCACAGTTTTTCTAGTTAAGTAACATTAGAGTGAAGCCCAGTGAGAAAGACAAGAGGTAAGAGAGGAGCCTAGCGCTCTGCTGCTAACTGGAGTAATACAGTCTAGCCATACTAAGTTAGCTAGGTTAGCTAGTTAGCCTAGCTGACCTTCCAAGTTCAAACTAGCCATACTAGCCTTTAGCTATCTAGGTTAGCTAGGTAGCTAGCCTGCTGACCTTCCAACATCATGGATGAATGAAAAAAGAAGTTATTGATGTTTATTTTTTTATTTATATTTTGACCAGAGTTCCGTCTTTGCCATTCAAGTTAGCGAACTTGTGATCTAAAAATCTGTTATCCTTTGGCTCCGCCCCCAGAGGTGTAACACACTTAACTAAAACTCCAATCTGCACCAAACCAAACGTTAAATCATGAAGTCTCAGAGGTTTCAGGCAGTGGCGACGTGGCCGAGGTCTCATTGTGTATATGCCTTGTGGCGGTATGAAACAGCCCCATGCCTATCCTGGTGGTCTGGTCTTGTGGTGAGCTGTGTGTGTAGTTATGTGTGTGTAGTTACATACTCACACTTAACTACACACACATAACTACACCTTGCCATTTATTTACTTGTTTGTTTATTTATTTATTTATTGATTCCTACATCCTGTTTATTGGCTCGGCACCTGTACGTATTTGATGACTGTCAACACATTGGTGTATGATGTGATGGATGGGGGGGTGTCTTAAAGGATGTATTGATTATGGAGGGAGGAAGAGAGGGAGGGGTAGATGGAGGGATGAGAAGGGGGGATAGATGGAGGGATGAGAAGGGGAGGGATAGATGGAGGGGTGAGGGGGCGGAAGGGTGGGATAGATGGAGGGATGAGAGGGTGAGGGAGGGATGGATGGAGGGATGAGAGGGAGGGATCTGGGGTTGGACTCCAAACCTAGCTGTGATTCTAACTCTAACTGTATTGGACAAGATATAATCTAAGACCACTGTATGTAAACCTGCTTGTCGTGAAGATGACCTACGATGTAATGACAATAAAGACTTAACACTACGGGAAACACGGCTTCAGAACCTTAATTTATAGGGACAGACCAACAGCACCCCCGCCTGTTCACAAATGGCATTGCAACAACAACCAGCAATAAAACTAGTGGGGCATTTCATAAATGTTGGTGGTTTCTACTTCAAATAGAAAGGCTTGTGGGGGGTCAAGAGGTAAGAGCCCCTGGCCTTTAACAATTACACTTTGAGAGAATGGTTACACTTTAATAACATAAGTAAAGTGAATTGGTAAAAGTGAATTGGTAATAATAATTGTACCCACCGGATTGTGATATTGGAAGGCTTTTTATATTTCAAGCCAAAAGAGTATTTGAGTCTACCAAGTTCTCTGAAGTTGACGACATGTCCAAACACAAGCAGCACTGGTAGGTTTGGTATTTGAGACCTACAGCCAAACGCTGCTATGCTCAAGGTGTAAAGTCGAGTCTTTGCGTGGGAAAACGTGATACTCTGAAAGTTGCTCCCTCCTGTGTCTCCTGTGAGGCAGAACTACAGTATTTGGAGATACCATGAAGTAATATAGGGTCACTAAAAACTCACTATTCAGGAGTATTGTAGGAGTATTGTGGTGACTTTTGTTTAAGGGTGTCCTGTTTTCAGTCATTCCCTGGCACGTGGTCTTTTTTGTTATTGAACGCAGCCATCGCCGCCTACTTGTTATACAGGGGGTTTTTTTCCCCCCTCTGCAATGCACCCAAGCCACCGCCGGGGGCGCTGCAGAGCATCATTTGGTTCTGCGGTTTCCCTCCGTTTTCAACCAACTTCTGCTGCATTCACATGCGTCTCGTAAACTCCCACTTCAGCGTTTTCAAGGAAATAATAACCAAACGGACCCTGTAACAATAATACCTTTTGAATGCTGTTGTTTATTGTGTTATAGCAGAATGAAGAAAATGCGCATCAATTGATATATGTATTTTATTTTGTATGAATTTACAAGCCAGAACTGATACGATTTTGTTCTAAGGCATCCTGTCAGAGAAGATTTTTTGTTGTTAGTTATGATTTTGTATATAATTATTTAACAGTCTATATTATAACTGTCTATAAAGTGATTAATATGATTAAGCAGTCATCTCTATGTTTTTTCCCATTGTGCTGAGTAAAGTAATAATGAAATCAAACTGTAAACTCATTTCACGGTGTGGGCCGTGGGCCACTTCTCCACAGAAAATCCTGACCGTGCCACTTTGTTGAATCGTACATGTGCGTTCAACTGACAATATCCGACAGCACTGGAAGGCAGTAATTTGCTTGACCTACTTTCCCCAAACACACACACACACACACACACTGAACATAAGACCGCTTCCTTCAGCATTGAGCTGCGTGAAGCCAGCCAGAGATCGCCAGAAACGACCGGAAAATAAACGATTTCTCCTTCAGAATAAAAGCAGGAAGTTAGCAAATTAAATACATATAAACAATTACTATTGTGATGTACAGAAAAACATATTAGAAAAATATTCCATGGGATTATTAATCAAACATGTATTGAAACTATACATGTAAAATAAATACTAAAAAATGAGGACGTGTTAAAGATCATGCTCGTTTGTAGGGGATTTATTCCGGAAATCCTGACCGGAAGTGTTAGTTTTTTTATTCCGGCTAGCTTGACACTGGTTCTGCATTGATACTGAAGAGAGGAACGAGGAGAAACAAGTTTTCACCGAGACCCGAGAGAAGAAAAATAGAAGAAAATGGACATGCAGAAGAGGGTCTCCTTAGAGCTGAGGCACAGGTCGCCGACAGATGTGAGTAACCGGCTTGGGTTTGTTTATTTTCTGTTTTCAGAGACGCGGCGATGTAAACTTGGCTGGCCGGGGCAGAGGGGGTGGCGAGCACATGGCAGGGAGTCTGCAGGTCCTGGAAAAAAGTACTGAAATGTCTTAGATGTTATTTTCTCAGCTTAAATCCGTAAATGTCTTGAATACGACTAAACCAAGCGCTCCAAGTGTTAAAGTCGGCGTCGGGGGCTCGGCTGGTTGTTTTACCCGCTGGGAAATCAGCCCCGTCACGCAGACCTAACGCTGTTATCCTTTTCCACACAACGGTTGTTCTCATTTTCTCTCTTATTTCACGTTGAGAAACGAGTCTTGCGTTTAATTCCGACGGGCAGTGAAAAGGGTTTGTTTTAAAGTTGTAAATTCACCTCGATGAAACTTGTAGACACCCTGCATGGGCGCTGAAATGCACATCCGTAGCTCCCGGGGCCTGGCTAATGTCTGGGCCGAAATGGGTCTTAAGTTTATAAAAATGTTTCGCATCCCGGTGTGTACGCCCACATGCATTAAAAATGACGAGGGGATTTGATGTGATGGAAATGTTGGCTGCTTTGAACGCCGCTCTTACAGTACTAGTGAAACACCATGCCAGCGACGCTAATGCTAACTCACTAAAACGTCTGGTTATGAAACGGCATCGTCGCTCTAGTTACTCGCCAACAGTAGAAACTATCACATCAGTTTGCGGGCTAACGCTGGTAAAATCTTCGTTTCGGCTCTGAGTATTTGTAACTAATCGACGACTTTAATAATTCGGTATAACTTCAGTTATATTGATAATATTTCCATGTGACGTTGTAAATATTACCGCTCCAGGGATTAGACGGAGCTCGTGTCCGTAGCGAAGGGCGCGTAGCCAGCGGCATGCTAATGCTAGCTAGCCAAGATGGCCATCTCCCAGGCCCTTCTTCAGTAATACCCGCCGCGCTGCCCACCAAAACCACCCGAGACGAAGCCCGTCGCCGTCTGGGTCACACGGGTGTTCATCAGTAATGGTAACACGCGAGTGGACAGCGAGGAAATGTTTAACGAGCCGTTAGCTTGCGAGCTAACATTAGCATCGTCACGTGTAGTGGGAGTTTACAAACAGCGCCTCGGTCAGGACCAGTTCCAATATGAAGACATGACCTCTTGCCGCTAAAACACCGGAGTCAATAACCCTTTCTAATCTGGGACCAAATGTTCAGTCTTATTTTTCATCTCCTCAAGGGCAGGGCGGGACGTCCTGTTCTGACGGAAACTACAACACCATCCACCCACCCTGCTGCTGAAGTGTCCTTGAGCAAGACATTGAACCTCACCAGCTCCTGTTGTGTGGCTGACCTCCGACCTCCGACCGCCCTTTGGGTTTATTTAATCATTTCAGTTGAAGGTCTTAAAACGTCCCAGAACGTGACAGGTTTCTTTGTCCCTCCATTAATTTCCTCTGTCCATTTAGTTCGTATCTTTCATTTACGCCCAATCAGAAATGGGCTTTTATAGGTTTTAAATTAAATTCCTGGTAGCGTTATAAAGTCTTAAACGTGGCTTTCAGACGCCGTGCTCTAAATGGCTTTTTGGCTCATCTGGACTGGTAACCAAAAAAAAGGTGGTTATAATAATGATAATGATATTTTGCCGTCTAATGAATGTATTCTTCACAGAAATGTCACTGCCCGGTTTCAACGCCGTTTCCCGTATAGAACGAGGCGCGCTGTAATTCATCACGGCTGTATCAAAGACTGTCTACGACTGATGCGTTCAAATGTCCTCGTCTCAGGAAGGTGCCAGCCGGTGCAGCGTGGCGATGCTGGTGATCGTCGGGCGGGTTTTCATTTCAAAACCCGTGAGACTGAAACCGATACTGAAAGTGATGTTTAGGTTCAGTGCCAGCTCATCTTCCCGCCGCCCTTCGTTCCCGTCGGTCCTAGTTGTGGTTCAGGCTGCAGGTTTCAGTTTGAAAAATATATATTAACAAACGTTATGATGACACTTCTGTGTTTTTAGAGGGAAGACTGTCCAAATTAGAGAAGGTCGAAGAACAGGCACCAAAACACCAAAATCTTCAACTGTTAAAAGTCTGAACTAGTTTCCTGCTCCGCTGTATTTCCTGTCCTCTCCTGTAACCCGGGTTCAGGACTTGGTTTCTTCTTCTTTCCTTTTTAAAAAGCAACATGTTGTTTGTGTATAACTCCGAGTCCATCTAGTTGTTTGTTCTTCCTCCAGTCGTAGACGACGTGACGTCACCTTGAGATATTTCCAGTCTGACATCAGAAAATGTTTCATGATCTAAAACATCGTCGGTAACGGTCAGGTTTTGGTTTCTCCACCGACAGTAGATAGACCAGAATGCAGTGCAGTAGCAAGATAGACCAGAATGCAATGCAGTAGCAAGATGGACCAGAATGCAATGCAGTAGCAAGGTAGACCAGAATGCAGTGCAGTAGCAAGATAGACCAGAATGCAATGCAGTAGTAAGATAGACCAGAATGCAATGCAGTAGCAAGATGGACCAGAATGCAATGCAGTAGACGAGATAGACCAGAATGCAATGCAGTAGATGAGATAGACCAGAATGCAGTGCAGCCACCCTGGTTGGGTTGAGTAAGAGGGGCGGCTCTCCTTTTCTCGACTGGAAAAACTCGCTCTCTTCACTTTCCCTCGCCACGCACACGTCAACCTCCAGGACGCTGGGAGTTCACACCCATTCTCTCGGGGGTTGTTGAAAGGCATTCTGGGAAACGTAGGAAACTGCTAACAGAAGTAGACGAGGCAGTAAATTACATTCCATCACAATATTTCATGTATAGAATCGGTTACTGTGTGACGAAGAAACAGATTTAGAGTTTAAATGCAGCCAATCAGGAGCCAGTTTGATACAGAGCCTTTGATCTGATTGGCTCGCGGTCAGACAGTCAAATCTAATATTCTCGTCTCAAAAAGTTACCGGCCAATGTGGCAGAGTCGATGCCTCGCCCTGCCTGTTGACCTGCGCTGGACTAACCCCTCCCTCCCTCACCCCTCACCCCCCTCCTCCCCTCAGGTCCAGGAGCTGGTTCTGGATAACTGTCGCTCCAGCGAAGGAAAGATCGAAGGAATCACGGAGGAGTTCGTCAACCTGGAGCTGCTCAGCCTCATCAACGTCGGCCTGGTCAGCGTATCAGGACATTCCCAAACTGGACAAACTGAAAAAGGTAAAGCCATCGAACGATAAGCTCCGCCCCCGCCCCCCCCTCTAGCAGGATGTAATGTTACCACGATGTCACATGACCAAAAGTCTTACAGCCAAGACGCTTTCAAAAAATGTAAATGTTTCTAAAGATCACAAAATCAATAATCGATCACAATATTAGCAAAGTGATCATGCAGGTATTGATGAACAGCATCACCATAAGCCCCCTCTCTCCCTTCTCTCCCCCCACAGCTGGAGTTGAGTGACAACAGGATATCGGGGGGTCTGGAGGTCCTGGCGGAGCGGTTGGTGAACCTAACGCACCTCAACCTCAGCGGGAACAAGTTCAAGGACATCAGCACCTTGGAGCCCCTGGTGGGTGGAGTCAGCGTTGCACCGACTAACTGATTTATCATAACGATGAAGCGAACAGATAGAAACGGGTTTAAGGGCGAAGGGGGCGTTATCTCTGGGTGTAACAGGAAGTGGGAGGACGGGTTGTAACGCCGCGACTCTAACCGTCCGTCTTGACCGCCACCAGAAAAAGCTGCCCCAGCTGAAGAGTCTAGACCTGTTCAACTGCGAGGTGACCAACCTGGCCGACTACAGGGAGTCCATCTTTAAGCTCCTCCCCCAGCTGACCTACCTGGACGGCTATGACATCGACGACTGCGAGGCCTCGGACTCCGACGGCGAGGGAGACGGGGTCGAGGAGGAGGACGAAGAAGGTGAGAGGAAGAAGCCTCCAGCGTAGGTTTTGATTGAACTTCCTGCTAAATAAATGACGTGTTAATAATAACTTCCTGTCGTTTTTTTGGTCGGTGTCTTCCAGAGGGGGAGTCGGAGGACTTTGAGGAAGAGGAGGAGGAGGATGAGGAGGACGTGGTCGCCGAGGAGGACGATGACGACGACGACAGCGGAGACGACGAGGTGAGTCGGCAAAAAGAGTTCAGGGGTTAAACCAATCAGAGAGATGGATGGATGGATGGATAGATGGATGGATGGATGGATAGATGGATGGATGGATAGATGGATGGATGGATGGATGGATAGATAGATGGATGGATGGATGGATAGAGAGACGGAGAGATGGATGGATGGATAAGAGACGGAGAGATGGATAGATGGATGGATGGATGGATAGAGAGATGGATGGATGGATGGATGGATAAAGAGATGGATGGATGGATGGATGGATGGATAGAGAGAGAGAGATACTTCTACATGAATCACTTCTACATGGTGATTTTTAGGGTCACAGGGATATTTTGTTCCTGTCGATTGTCAGGACCCCGTGACCTTTGACCTCCTCACTCTTGGTTTCTTGTAACTGATCTGGGAGCTGCTGTTGGATTCAAGTTAAAAGTTAAATTTTCACCGTGGCGATAAAACGTCAGTCCTCCGAGGCAGAGCGCCGTTCAGGAAGTGGTTTCCCCCCGAGACCATTCACTCCCCTTTTGGAAAATGGAACGTGTCCATGAAGTTTTGGAAACCTTTTTTTTTCTGGCTACTGGGATCTTGGGGTCAAAGGTCACCAGCCAGCTAGCTTCTCTAACCGTCTGTCTCCTCCCCCTGTGTAGGATGGAGAGGTGAACGGAGACGTGGACAGCGAGGACGACGATGAGGACGAGGACGAAGAGGACGAGGATGAAGGTGAGTGGCGGCGGCACCACTTCTGTACATCAGCTGTCTGTGTGAAACTGTACATGATGACACGTTTCCTGTCCATGATGACACGTTTCCTGTCCACGTTTCCTCTCCAGACGAGGACTCGTCCCCGGCCAAGGGAGAGAAGAGGAAGAGGGACCCAGAGGACGAAGACGGACGAAGACGACGATTAAGACCGGCAGACACCCTGCAACCTCTGACCTCCAGCCCGGTGACCCCAACCCCCCTCCTCCCCTCCCACCCCCCCACGTCCTTCTCGTGACCTCCCCCCCAGCCACCGCCACCCTTCGCCTGCTGGGCTGCGTTCCATTTCTTTAAGCGGTCTCCTTCCACTGCGTCCTTGTCCGTTCCCCTCACAGATCCAAAGCCACGCGGCGTTCCCCTCATCATTTCCCCGGGCGGTCGTCATGGTGACAGCGGCGGCGCCCGTCGCTTCACAACCTCCCGTTAAAGTAATAAACCGTTAGCGTGAAACATTTTCTATTACTCCACTAAGTTACTTTTTTAACAGAGTAACTTTTGTCCCGTTATTGTAAAAACATTTGTTGGGTGAAAGGTAATAACAGTAGACATGGACCAATCAGACGCTTCAGAACGATGTAATAAAATAAACCGTTACCAGTAGAAACGAGCGTGGCTGTCGATCCACTAGATCACAGAACTCCGGACGGTTCTTCAGTAATACTCCACGTGAAGGAGCGTCTTCCCTTCAATAAACCTTTATTGGCTGGATTCCTGTAACGCTGCAGTGAGCGAGACTCTCCCCGCTGTTGTCGACGTTTTCCATCCGTCCGATTTGGATCACATCCGTTAAAGGAGACGAACAAGGGCTCACGGGAGGAAGCGGCACTTTGGAATGGAACTCGTCCCAAGCCTCCTATCCCTCCTTCTCCCTCCCTCCCCTTTTCAAGGACTTGAGTTGCCCTGAGTCGGGTTATTTGTGGGTTCAACCCCCGCAGCACACCACCTCCCCCCTTCCCTTCACACACACCCCCCCCCCCCCCCCTCTCTGACATCATCACTGTGGGACTGAACCAGCGGCTGTGATGTCATCACCTCGTTCCCAAACGACGCCTGACGGTCGGAGGGATCTGATTGGATCCCGAGGCTCAGCACGGGGCGACTGTCTTCTCTTTTTTGCCAACAGAGCTTTTTAAAAGAAATATTTTTTCAGAGGAATTTTGTTTGTTTTGTTGATTTTTCTATGGTTATTAGGGGACAGTCTCTCTCTCTCTCTCTCTCTCTCTCTCTCTCTCTCTCTCTCTCTCTCTCCCCCCCCCCCCCCCCTCCCATCTATCTCATATTTTTCTCCCCCCCTCCTTCCATTTCTTTCTCGTTTGTGGAGAGAAACCAGTTGTTCCCTTACCGCTTACACTGACTAGTTGTGGTTGTGTTGTTATTTTTTTTTTTTTTTACTTTCTGTAAGTTAAAGGAAAAACAAACAAAAAAAAAAAACATACAAAAATGGACTTTGTAAATAAAATCTTAACATTTTGCTCCTGGCCTCTCCTCCCTTGTCTTTTGTCTCCCTGATCCCGGTCAGTCGTCAGTCGTCGGGTTTCCCAGGAAAAGTGACACATGCACGTTTC
>JAXDDX010000314.1:172500-175000 GCA_034670405.1 Hoplostethus atlanticus | reverse complement strand
CCACCAGGTCTTTAACGGCGATCAGACGGTAAAATCTGAAGACCTCGCAGGCGCCGACGTCCAGGCCGCGCTTCGGCATCACGCCTGCAGGGGTCAGAGGTCACACAGACGCTATACAGTCAGTCGCAGGAGTGTGTGTGTGTGTGTGTGTGTGTGTGTGTGTCCAGCTCACCCAGTCCTTTCTGTGGTAGCCGTGACCGGTACTCAGTCAGGAAGCTGATGTACGGTTTCTCAGCGCTCAGCTCGTAGTACCTGATGTTCCCATCGCCCTGGAGGACATGAACGCATCACGGTGAACTCATAGTGACCCTCAATGACCTCTGTGTGTGTGTGTGTGTGTGTGTGTGTGTGTGTGTGTGTGTGTTACCTTGCCAGCCAGGTAGAGCATGTGTGTGTCCGGGTCGTAGAACGGGAAGAGAACACCAGCAGCCCCGTCCAGGTCCTCCTCATACAGAGGCTCTGATAGGTCGTCCTGCACACACACACACACACACACACACGCTATCTATGTGCCCCAACATACAGTGTGTGTGTGTGTGTGTGTGTGTGTGTGTGTGTGTCTCACCGGGTCCCAGACGGCGATCTGCCGGTGGTTCCAGGGCGAGCTGCCGGTGGAGAGCAGCATCTTCAGCCCTCCGATGTACAAAACCTTACTGGCCCTGTGGGACTTACTGCTGGACGCCTGGACACACACACACACACACACACACACACACACACACACACACACACACACACACACACACACAACCTTCATTGGCTACATTCACTCCTAAACCCTTAACTAACCTAATCCTACTTCTAGTTCTAATCTACACACACGTCTATGGAGGGTTAAATGTGACAATATTAAATAAATAAATCATTAAATAAATCATTAAATGTGGAAATAATTTAATAAATGTGGAAATAATTTAATAAATGTGGAAATGAACAATTAAATATTATATTTCACATTTTAATTAATTAATTGTTCATATATTTCCCCTTTTATTTAATGATTTATTTAATGATTTATTTATTTAATATTGTCACATTTAACCCTCCACACACGTCAACCATACCTGTAGCACCTGGCCTGTCCGTGGGTCCAGGACTCGTATCCGTCTGTCCTTGGACGTGGTGGCCAGCCGGCTGCCGTCGGTGTTGAAGCTGACGGAGAGCAGCAGCATCTCGGACGGGTAGCGGTGGTGGAGGGGCGCCAGGACCACCCGGACCGGGTACCGCAGCACCGCACCCGGCTGGGACACGTCCCACAGGAACACCTGTGTGGAGGGGAACCAGCTGAACAAACCTGAACTACATTTCCCATCAGCCCCGTTGCTTCCCGCCGCCCCTCCTCCCTCCCTCTCCCCCTCCCTGGAAGTGATTTCTCCATCTTCCCTCCTCTCTGACTGTGTGACAGAAATAACTTTTGACTGTCGCCGGCGTCGACCAATGAGGTGTCTGACCTTGTAGTCATAGGCGGAGCTAAGCAGCAGGTCCTCGGCCGTTGGATGCCACTCGATAAGCCCCACCCTCCTGGAGTGACCGATCAGAGTCTTCCTGGCCTGGGTGAGGTTCTGCTGGACGCCACAGACCGGGATGTCCCAGATCTTCACCTGAACACACACACACACACACACACACACACTTTACACCTACCATTAACATCCATATGTGAGATAGTACAAACTAACCATCATGTCTGACGGGGTTGATCAGGTTATTGATCGATACTAACAACTCAGTGATCACTTGACCAGTACACACACACACACACACACACACACACACACACATACACACAACCCGTACAGTGCAGTCCTCAGAACAGGAAGCGATGCGGTGATCGTTGAAGGGATGCCACTTGACGTCCAGGACCCGGCTGCTGTGACCGCACACCCTCGGGTGCTGAGGGTCCACCCTGCCTGTCTGGGGGGGGGAGGGAGGGAGAATGGGGGTGGGGGGCGGGGGGTAGGAGAAGATAAGAGAAAACGTCATGAGGAGAGGAAGCATGGAAGGAAGGAGAGGGAAGGAAATGGGAAGAGGAATGAGAGGACGCAAAAAGGAGATGAGGAAAGGAGAGAAGAGGGGAATCCTTACTGAGGTCAGATCAGATGGAAAAACTTTACAGAAGAGATGGATGGAGGGATGGAGAGGAGGGGAAGGATGGGAATACAAAGGAAAGGAAAGAAGAGGATGGAAAGGTGAGGAAGGAAAGGAAAGGAAAGAAGAGGAAGGAAAGGTGAGAAAGGAAAGGAAAGGAAAGAAGAGGAAGGAAAGGAAAGAAAAGAAGAGGAAGGAAAGTTGAGAAAGGAAAGGAAAGAAGAGGAAGGAAAGGTGAGGAAGGAAAGGAAGCACAAACAGGGAACCAACCAACCGTGGAGAAAGAGGAAGTGATGAAAGAGGACACTACCACCTACGTGATGGATGGGTAGGACCAGGAAGGACCCGCCCCCAGCACACTCAGTCACCACGGCAATGAAGCAGGGATTGGCTGAGCAGTAGTGGTTGTCAT
>JAXDDX010000314.1:140000-170000 GCA_034670405.1 Hoplostethus atlanticus | reverse complement strand
GGTGGCCACTGAGCAGCTCTACTGGATAAACTGGAGTTAAGCGATGGTTTTCTAAACTGGACTCAGACCCCTCAGAGATCTACGAGTGTCTCACCGACATGCAAGACAAGACACAAATTCCTATTATTAATTCATCCTTTTTTCCAAAGCTGAAGACAACACATCCTTTTCAAAAAGTCATCGCATCGACTGAGTGTGGCGACTTTCCTCCCCTTAGCTTGTGTTGTTTCTAGTTGATCAATGATAAAACAAAGTGAAGGTGTTTGATGGATTCTGGTATGAAGTAGCATATGTGTGATGTACTCACGGTCCCAAATGAAAAGCGCCAAGCCGGTAAAATCAGCCTCCAGTTGACATTGGAGTGTTTTAGTTTTGAGTTCTGTTGCACTTTATGAGTTACAAACTTGATCCAAGTTTTTACTTAACACACAGCACCTGATTGTATATAATGTATATTCAAATGTATATTAAATGTGTATTAAATATTCAGACTAGTGAAAATAAAATAATATTGGCAGGTAATTGTTTTCTGGTGAGCCAAAAACTTTTAACTCATAACTATCTACTATCTATAACTGTCTAGAATAGTCTACTCATATACTATATACTATACTACTAAGATGGGGTGTTCGTACGGGTCAGTGACTCAGTACATGTCTCCATGTTGACTCTGCAGCTCAATGGCGTCGCTGCTAACTTCCTGTAGCCGAGACAAGGAGGTTCCCATGGAAACAGACCATCTGCAGGAAGCGCAGGTTAGCATCACTTTAGTGGACTGAACACACAGTCATATTCATCACCATCATCAATACATCATATTCGTTCATCATCATCATCAATACATCATATTCATTCATCACCATCATCAATACATCATATTCATTCATCACCATCATCAATACATCATATTCATTCATTGCTGCTGCTCACCACCATCAGTTTTGGTTTATTTGCCTGGTAATCAAGCATATAAGTGAAGAAAACAGAAGTAAAGTATAAGAATAAAAAAGAGAAGAATCAAAAATGGCAAAATAGTGCAGGAGAGAATTAAAAGTGGCTTATAGGGAGCCGAAGGAGAAGCTACCCAAAGACTGCCCACCGGTTTACTAGCGGCTAGGTGGCTAGCATTGGCGACACGTCTTATATCAGCTAAACAAATCATCTTGTGGCTCCAAAGTTACATAAAGGAGACGTTCACACTTTATAAGCTTTTGAGAGGAAAGGCTTGGGTACAAGATTGTGTACTTATACATTACAGAACTACATTTCCCATGAAATTGCGGCTTTTTCGATCCTAAATATGAAAACTAAAACTAGAGGAAGAAGTTAGTTTTCCTGCTTTCATGTTCAATTATTTTTTGCTTCCTGTGTCTTTCCATCTGCAGGATGCCAACAGAGGACATCCCAGCCCTTTGGACCAGGGACAATGGTAGTCCAACGCTATAGGCTGTTGTAGCAGAAATGCTGTTTTACTATTGGCTGCTTCTGACTTTTCAGTTCCAGCATTGTTACTTGCTTGTAAAACCCGAATCCATTAATTGTACCTAAATTTTACCTGAAAACGAATCTTAACCTCACTTGGAACATTATTCCCACCCAAAAATATGGGTTGAAATTATGTTGACCAATCAGGTGAACAGCGGGCATCTGCTTGATTAAGACCATTCACCAAACATCATAAAACTATTTCCTGTCATTCGTTCTAACCCTAACCTGCATCATTTTGTGAAATCAGGACCTAACTATCTTTCTGATATCAATTTGGCCAAAATCAATCAACACTAGAGCAGAACTCACATTCTGTTACTGAACAGTTGACACTTGTAGAAGCGATGTCAAGGAGCGTTGAAGCTGGTTTGGTGGCTCCTGGTGGACCAACAACCTGTCAACACCCTTGATGATGTTGATACCTGTATGTAATACCTGTATTATTATCAGTTCTAGTAATATCATCGTCATTGTCATCATCCAAGGTGCCGTAACATTCTGTCTGAGAACCAATCACAAGACTCTCCAATAGTCCGTCAGGCCCTGAGGATGGGCCTGCCTCACCACCTGATGTCCAGGTGTGTCCACCGCAGGGTTCAAACCAGCGGGGCACACTACAGCGACATCAAGGAGCTGGTTTTAGACCTGTTCACGCCAAACAGATCCTCCTCTGACAAAGACCACGAGGTCCCCATGGAAACGGACCAGCTTGAGGAGGCGCTAATGATGAGTGTTGTGGTGGTGAGGAAGGCGCTCCGGTTGGGCTTGCCTCATCATCTCGTCCTGGCGAAGGTTCGTGCCAAGATCCTGTCCAACGGAGTCGGCTACAGCAACGTCAATGTGCTGATCAGAGACGTGAAGAAAAGATAGAGGAGAACTACAGTAAAGTTTTCCTTGTCATGCATCAGAAACTGACTCTTTAATCCAACTTCTATTAAGAACAATGGCTATTTACTCCAGTAAGCTAGTTTTGGGTCGAGGTTCATACTGGGATTATGATAAGCCTGGTTAAGATGCCTGGTTTAGTAACATATTGAACTGTCTGTCAAACTCGAACAGTATTATGGGTACATTTTAATGTCAACAAAAACTGTGTCATGAATGAATGAGTGTGTAGGTGATTGTGTGAATGTGGGTGCAGATGACTCACCCACTGTTTTATCTGTAGTGTTTTAACAGAATGACCAAGATAATTTCCCTGTAAGGATGATAAAGTTTTGCCAGTGTTTCCTATGAAACCAACTCTTTAAAAATATTCTTTTACAGTCATGTTGTATAAATACATTTGGTAGGAGGGTTCTGGACAGTTATCCTCAGGTGATGCTAGCGTGGCATCAAGGCATCAAAAAAGTTTTCAGGTTGTTCATTTGATGAATTTATTCTGATAAGCTGCATGTCCATTTTGGAAAAAATGCTCAATGAAATTAATTTGTCAATGTCTCAAATACAGATGATTTTATCCTCAACATAATGATTTTGTAAGCAAATATCTTAAATTAAAATTCCACCCTGAAACACAAAAACACAAAAAAAATCAGCCATTGGCAATGTACATTGTATTTCTGAGTCCATTTAACTGTTTGGTGTATTTTTCTTATTCCCATTGAGGTTTTGGTGTCAGCCAATCAGAATCAAAGAGCAAGGTCTTCTTTCTAGACCGACGATCAACAATCATACAGGAGAAATCCATCGGAGAGAGACCAATTTCTCCAGTAGCCAGAATAGAATGCAATGCAGTAGCCTAGATAGACCAGGGTGGGAATGCTAGTCATGGTAGCAGCAGTAGATGAAGGAATGCTAGTCATGGTAGCAGCAGTAGATGAAGGAATGCTAGTCGTGGTAGCAACAGTAGATGAAGGAATGCTAGTCATGGTAGCAGCAGTAGATGAAGGAATGCTAGTCGTGGTAGCAGCAGTAGATGAAGGAATGCTAGTCATGGTAGCAGCAGTAGATGAAGGAATGCTAGTCGTGGTAGCAACAGTAGATGAAGGAATGCTAGTCATGGTAGCAGCAGTAGATGAAGGAATGCTAGTCGTGGTAGCAACAGTAGATGAAGGAATGCTAGTCATGGTAGCAGCAGTAGTTGAAGGAATGCTAGTCGTGGTAGCAGCAGTAGTTGAAGGAATACTAGTAGTCATAGCAGTGGTAGATTAAGGAATGCTACTAGTGGTAGCAGTTATAGATGAAGGAATGCTAGTAGTGGTAGCAGCGGTAGATGTAGGAATGCTAGTCGTGGTAGCAGCGGTAGATGAAGGAATGGTAATAGTGGTGTAACATGGGGGAAATGCAGGAATCTTAAGAATCATTGGTGTTCATTACAGCACCAGGACTGCCATTGATTGCCTTGTTTTTTCTCTCCTGAGTGACTGTTTGGAGGTGTGGCTCAGGTGTGCCAAAGCCGTGCTGCTGACTGGCTGTCGACCGCCAATTAGGACAGCCGATCAAATAAAACCGACACACACCTGCAGGGGGGGTGGCCTTCTGTACGAGGGAGCGTGAAGTCGGAGAGGACGTGTGGTATTGTATTGGCACCTAGATCTTCCTGATTAATTGTTTGATTGCTGTCGATGATATTAAGGGAAGTAAGTGTAAGGATAAGGGATAATGAGTTCCTACTAAAACGCGGTCCATCCGACCTCACGCATCCCTCATAGATTATGGTTGTAGAGTACCAGGCCTGGTTCATTATATTGGCTTCCTTTGTTCTCCAAATACCCCGCTCGGCGTGGTATGGTGATACGGCGTCTCTCTCTCTCTCTCTCTCTCTGTCTCTCTCTCTCTCTCTCTCTCTCTCTCTCTCTCTCTCTCTCTCTCTCTCTCTCTCTCTCTCTCTCTCTGCCCTTTTTGATTGCCTAGTTATTTAATCTAAATTATCCGCCACTGGGAATAGCGTGGAATTATATTTGTTATTTCTTTTTGTGTGGTGCTTAAATTTAAATGAACTTACTTATTTGTGTAAATACTTTATAATTGTCATTTATTTTGATTGTATAGGCTTGGATAATTTAAACTATTCTCTTTTTTTTTGTTACTTCTATTGCTATTAATTCCTTGTGTTGCCTGAAATTGTTTCAAGTATTTAGCTTCAGTATTTAATTGCTCTTTTGTTTGTAATATTGTCCAGGAGCCCTTAACTTGCATAGTGGCTCTGGTACCTTGGCTCCTTGCTATTTCCTGGGTTGGGGTTTGATATTCCTTTTTATATTGGCTTGCACTTTTACTTGCTCTAGATATATTTTACTTATGGTGTGATCTGTGTGTTTACTTCCAGTGACTTGAGTCACCCTTGTGTAGTGGTTGGTCTGGTGTGAAATCTTTGTCCTGATATAGGGGGCGATGTTATCCTCTTACCCTCAAGGAGCACCTAGTCCCCAAGTGTAGCCCAGTAGTTTCGAATGTTGTGATAAACTTGTAACTGATTATAACTTTTAAATAAACAAACTATATTTTTCATATTTTCTGCATCGTTGCTCTGAGTGTGTTCTGGCCACTGATGTTCTGACTCCTGGTGTGTAGAATTGGGCCACACTTTGAGAGGCCCCTCCACCTCTCTATTGAGCAGTGGTAGCAGCAGTAGTTGAAGGAATGTTAGTAGTGGTAGCAGTTATAGATGAAGGAATGTTAGTAGTGGTAGCAGCAGTAGTTGAAGGAATGTTAGTAGTGGTAGCAGTTATAGATGAAGGGATGTTAGTAGTGGTAGCAGCAGTAGTTGAAGGAATGTTAGTAGTGGTAGCAGCAGTAGTTGAAGGAATGTTAGTAGTGGTAGCAGTTATAGATGAAGGAATGTTAGTAGTGGTAGCAGCAGTAGTTGAAGGAATGCTAGTAGTGGTAGCAGCGGTAGTTGAAGGAATGTTAGTAGTGGTAGCAGCGGTAGATGAAGGAATGCTAGTCGTGGTAGCAGCGGTAGATGTAGGAATGCTAGTAGTGGTAGCAGCGGTAGATGTAGGAATGCTAGTCATGGTAGCAGCGGTAGATGTAGGAATGCTAGTAGTGGTAGCAGCGGTAGATGTAGGAATGCTAGTAGTGGTAGCACTTATAGATGAAGGAATGTTAGTAGTGGTAGCAGCAGTAGTTGAAGGAATGCTAGTAGTGGTAGCAGCGGTAGATGAAGGAATGTTAGTAGTGGTAGCAGCAGTAGTTGAAGGAATGTTAGTAGTGGTAGCAGCGGTAGATGAAGGAATGTTAGTAGTGGTAGCAGTTATAGATGAAGGAATGTTAGTAGTGGTAGCAGCAGTAGTTGAAGGAATGCTAGTAGTAGTAGCACTTATAGATGAAGGAATGTTAGTAGTGGTAGCAGCAGTAGTTGAAGGAATGCTAGTAGTGGTAGCAGCGGTAGATGAAGGAATGTTAGTAGTGGTAGCAGCAGTAGTTGAAGGAATGTTAGTAGTGGTAGCAGCGGTAGATGAAGGAATGTTAGTAGTGGTAGCAGTTATAGATGAAGGAATGTTAGTAGTGGTAGCAGCAGTAGTTGAAGGAATGCTAGTAGTAGTAGCACTTATAGATGAAGGAATGTTAGTAGTGGTAGCAGCAGTAGTTGAAGGAATGCTAGTAGTGGTAGCAGCAGTAGTTGAAGGAATGCTAGTAGTGGTAGCAGTGGTAGATGAAGGAATGCTAGTCATGGTAGCAGCGGTTGTTGATCCAGAGGTAGTAGTAAGGACAGATGTGGTAATGAGAGGTGCAGATGTGGTGGTAGGGAGGGTAGATGTAGAAGAGAGAGGGGCAGATGTAGTTGTTGCTGGAACAGTAGTAGTAGCCTTGGGGGGACTAGCAGGAGTTGTACTAGTCGTAGGAGTAGTTGTGGGAGGAGGAGGAGGAGGAGGAGGAGGAGGAGGAGGAGGAGAACCCCCTGCTCCAATCCTGAATCCTGATGAAAATCCTCCTAGTGATCCTAGTAACCCTGCTCCTCCTGCTGCTGGACCTCCTCCTCCTGGTCCTCTGCTGCGACTCCCATCCATGTCCTCTTCCTTATCTTGATCCTCCTTGTTTTTCTTTGTAGTTGTTGAAGTAGTGGTTGTAGTAGTAGTAGTGGTGGTGGTGGTTGTTGGGATTGTGGTTGTTAGTGGAATGGTAGTAGTTTTGGACATAGCAGTTGTAGGAGAGGTTGTTGTTATCTGGGTAGTCGTCGTAGTTTGGGATTTAGTAGTTGTAGGACAAGAAGTGGTTGGGTCAGTAGCGATGGTAGTTGTGGTTGGAGGGATGGTGGTTGTTCGTGGAATAGTAGAAGTTGTTGGTGGCTTAGTAGTTGTAAGAATAGTAGTGGTAGCAGCGGTGGTTGTAGGAATGCTAGTAGTGGTAGCAGCGGTAGTTGAAGGAATACTAGTATTGGTGGCAGCGGTGGTTGTAGGAATGCTAGTAGTGGTAGCAGCGGTAGATGAAGGAATGTTAGTAGTGGTAGCAGCAGTAGTTGAAGGAATGCTAGTAGTGCTAGCAGTGGTAGATGAAGGAATACTAGTAGTGGTAGCAGCAGTAGTTGTAGGAATGCTAGTAGTGGTAACAGCGGTAGATGAAAGAATACTAGTAGTGGTAGCAGTGGTGGTTGATCCAGTGATAGTAGGAAGGACAGATGTGGTACTGAGGGGTGCAGATGTTGTGGTAGGGAGGGCAGATGTAGAGGTGGGAGGGGCAGATGTAGATGAGGAGGTGGGAGGGCACTTGCACCGTGTAGCATCCAAGTCCTTGTAAAACTCAGCAACAGTGGTGTGGAGAGGGCATTGTTTGGGGAAAACCTAAAATCTTGACTCGTTCGTTGTCAGTCTTTCATAGAGTTCTGCCAAGGTCTTGGTCTCCATATATGTATTGGTAGATGCATCTGGAACATTGTCACCCCAGTGTGCACTCGCTAGCCACTTTTCCATATTGGCACTGTAGCAGCAGAACGCTGACCAGAGCATGGAGGGGATGTTAGTCTTGTTTTTGAGGAGGTTGTTATCGCTGGGCTGCGCTCCGGTCACCACAAAGCCTTCATGAGCCTTATTGTTGTTGATGCAGTAGTTCTCCAGGACACATTTGATGCAGCTCTCCATTTTTTCCCAGCTCTGCTTGTTAAAGGTCTTTGCTTGCGGAACAACATTGGTCAGGGTGAAGGTAGAGATTTTATCATCTCTGGTATACCCGTAAGAATTTGGACGTAAGTGGCCCCTATCGAAGTCTGCGTTGTCTTTGTAATCTGTGTTCCCGGCCTGGTGGTTGTAGACCTTTTTGTCGTCAGAGTTGGCCATGTTGTTGTTTTCTTTATCGTCCTCAAGCTGCAAAGGTTGGATGTCAAACTATTAGTGGTGTAGGGAGGCTCCCGGCATGGTAAAATAAATGTACAGTAACTTGTTTGTTCTACACATTTCAGTGATACAAAAGTAACTCAAAGTAATCTGATGAATTCCATTGGATTATGAATTTCATTTTCAGATTGACATTCCAATCAGTCAACCAACAGACGCTAAAACTGATATATCGGTCTAACCCTAAGTTACACTGTCCTTCAACCTGAAGGCCCAGATTCAAACCCCTTGACAGAACCTTAGACTTGCTTTGATGAAATGTTTTTGTTTTTGCCAAGGTTTTAATCTTGTGTTGGGTCTTCATGTTTTCATTTGATCTATCATTTTTAACCACCATTTTAAATTCATTTTAAATTTTCTTTTGAATATTTTCAGAACTGTTCCTGATGTCCTTTTCATATATTTTACAATATTTTGCCTTTTTGTAAAGCACTCGTACTTTTAGATTGCTACATAATAACAGTTAATAACTGACAGTTAATAACTGTCTTAAGTGTCTTTTTATGAGTCATAAAAAGAAAAACAATACCTGTGGCTCTATCTGCCACCTGGTGTTGGGTCGTCCCGTTGTGTTCCCGATGTATTTGTAGGCAGAAAACACAGGAATCTTGTTTTTTGTGTCGTAGAGCGTCAGAAACCTTCTCTGGTTGCGATACGTCTGGCAGATGGGCTTGTAGCGGTTCTGGTTCAGAATGACCCCATCCTCCAAAACCCCCGGGACACGGGGCGGAGTGTTGTCCAGGAGAAAACTGCGGTCCGTAGTTTCACAGGCCAATATTGAATTTACCACTTCAGTTACCGTGGGAACGATGGACACGAGGAGGAGAGCAGCAAGGACCAGGAAACCCCACGTCCTCACCGCCATCATTACAGGCTGAAAGCAAAGAAAGAAAAAATCTACAGTTAAGTTTCTTTGGAGAGGAAAAGTTGACTCTGATGTATTTTAGTATTTGTATTACTTACTTAATTATTAGTATTTACACTGTTAATACACATTATTGTGAGTTGAAATATTTACCTTGTCCACACTGTATATGAAGAATGAGTCGTAGCAGAACTGCTGCAGCCAGAATGAGTCTTGAGGAAGTGAAAAAATAATGAGTAATCTCATCATGAAACAAACAGGGCAGAATAACTATGGTACTTACTTTATTAACCATTTACTTTAAGATAAACATGCCTCTTCTTCCTGAAGTGTCCTGCCAGACCCTGCCACTGAGAATTTTGCCCTCATTTGGTCCACCTTTGTGTCATTGACAAGTGAGCGTCTCTGTGTCATGAATGAATGAGTGTGTAGGTGATCGTGTGAATGTGGGTGCAGATGACTCACCCACTGTTTTATCTGTAGTGTTTTAACAGGCTTGACCAACAGAATTTCCCTGTAAGGATGATAAAGTTTTGCCAGTGTTTGGAAAAAAATGCTCAATGAAAATAATTTGTTCAGATGATTTTATTCTCAACATAATTATTTTGTAAGCAAATGTCTTACATGTAAATTCCGCCCTAAAACACAACAACAACAAAAAAAGCAACCATTGGCAATGTATATTGCATTTCTGAGTCCATTTAATTGTTTGGTGTATTTTTCTTATTCCCATTGATAACTGGCCAATCGTAGATGACGTGACGTCACATTGAGATATTTCCAGTCTGACATCAGAAAATGTTTCATGGATCTAAAACGGTAACCGTCAGGTTTTGGTGTCAGCCAATCAGAAGGGCTTCTTTCTATACCGACGATCAACAATCATACAGGAGAAATCCATCGGAGGAGAGGAGAGAGAACAATTTCTCCACCGACAGTAGATAGACCAGAATGCAATGCAGTAGCCAAGATAGACCAGGGTGGGGTCTCCTTTTAAGATGACTGATAACTGCAATACTAACTCATAATGTGCTTTACCTTCATGCCAGAAGTCATTTAAGAATAATGTCAATATCATCAGAAAGCGTCATGTTGTGCTTGATTTTTGGTAGCTGTGAACGTGACTGATACCAAATGTCAGAATCAGAATCAAATTTATTGGCCAAGTACATTCGCACATACAAGGAATTTTATTTGGTGTGAATGTGAATCCTTTAGCATCGTGTAAGGGTTCACAACACTACCCAGACAGCCAACCCGTCTGGTTGTAATTCAGGTAATGGTAAGCGCTTGGTAGTAAGCAAGCAGGTTCTGGTAATGGTGGAAAACGGATATTAGCAGAGGGAGGGAGGGGAAGAAGGAGGTAGAGATGGAGGAGAAGAAGGCGGTAGATGAAGGAATGCTAGTCGTGGTAGCAGCGGTGTTGCCTGGGGATCTATACGGAATCACCAGTTATGACCCTCACTCTAAGGTGGACTATATTCTGCTTGCCTACCCAATTTAGCAGTACAAGATTCTGAATCCTCAGGTCCAAGGCGAGGGGCACTCGTCCAGCTTCTAACTGTTTTCTATCCTGAAGCCTTCCCTACTACCACCCTGTGTGCACTCTTACAGGCCTATGTAAAAATACAGCATAAGGCCGCTTCAGTTAACAACAGCTCCCCTCTAAACGCAACACTGTTGATGTGGTTGCTGGAATTTAAGCTTTTCAACAACAAGTATACTTTTGCTGTAAAGGGAATGTTACTTTGCGAGTATAGGACAACCGATTAGAACCTTCGTCTATGAACCTGACTTAGCCACACAATCACTGAGTATTTTACATCACTTTAAGGAGAGGCATAACACCCCCACTGGAGCGCTACTGCCCACAGCAGAGGATAAACTACTAGAGAAACAAGTACTTTAAGTGTAGGTAAAGTATTTATTTAAGCTTTAGCAGTCAATCAACGAGTCAAACATAAGAATGAGTACAAAGAATCAAATAATAATAATTTTGGAGAGAGAGAGATAAGGTTTTTCTCACCTAACCTAATCCTCTATACGAACCAGGAGGGTCCGGAGGGAGTGAAGCCAAATCCGTTCTAAGGCAATAAGCGCCTGAGTCTTGATCAAATCTTCAGTGCTCTTCAATGATGAATGATTCCCCCACATTTTGTCTTTTTGCCTCTACATACTATTTCTCTCTCCCTCCTACATGACATTCACCAATCATGTTACAACAACTCACATATTAATCATCAGTTCACCAATCATATGACAATCATCTGACAGTGATATCATTTCTAGTTACATATGCATTAGTCTTCTCCTAATTTGGTCTTCCTCTTCCTTGACGTGTTGATCTTCCGATAGCTGGTCACTCCCTGACATTGATGGAAAGTACCAGATGTCCCAAGACTTGTCGATCAACTCTTTCACTTCCCCATTTTGCCTGACCATCTGTTGTTTATCCCAAGTTTTTAGCATTTTTCATATTTCATATTCGTTCAATACTGCTGATTAGGTATAACATGATATCACAATATATGCTTTAGCTGTTTATAGCATTCTTTTCCTTACTCTGATTTAAGCATCCCTGTCTTTGCCCTTCCAACCACGCTTAGGTTCGTTCTTAGGCTTTTCGTCATCATCTTCTTCCTCTGATATTTCATTGTGATAATCACCTTCTTCGATGAATGCTTGCTTCGAAACCTCTTCTGGTTGGGCCTGCTGCTCTACCACCTTTCTTGCCTGAAACATTACTTCCACGAGGGTCGCCATCCCTTTTGCTGCTTCTCCAGTTGGATCCACACTGCCTCTTTTCGGTGCGGGCCATTGGTCGATCAGGTACTAGCCTCCTCTTTTGAGGTCGCTTCTTTTCACGTCCATTGTAAAGGACCCTGTTGCCTTTATAGGGACAATCCCGCTTGGACCTGGGCGCTCCCTACTTGGACCTGGAGTTTCATGGCTGAAGGGTGGTATCTGCCTTATGGGTGCTGATGCTGGTCGTTCAAGTGCTATGTACTTAGGGGGTACAACCACTGGGGGTTTGTTGGGCTGTGGGACCGAGAAATCCCAGCTGTTTTTCGGGGCGACGGGCACTGGCAAGACCACTAGGTGGCGTTCTCTCTCCACCGTTGATCTCGCAGCCGACCCTTGTTCTGGGTTGACTGCTCTCCCAGCTTCACCCTGCCTTGGTTTAGCTGAGCTTTGATTTGGGTTAGCCGAGACGTCCGTTCTATCGACAGCGGTAGACGAAGGAATGCTAGTAGTGATAGCAGTAGTAGATGAAGGAATGCTAGTAGTGATAGCAGTAGTAGATGTAGGAATGCTAGTAGTGATAGCAGTAGTAGATGAAGGAATGCTAGTAGTGATAGCAGTAGTAGATGAAGGAATGCTAGTCGTGGTAGCAGAGGTAGATGACTAATAGTGGACTAGTATTAGTAGTAGGAGGACAGATGTAGAGGTGGGAGGAGCAGATGTAGAGGTAGGAGGGGCAGATGTGGTGGGAGGGCACTTGCAGTCAGGTTTCGCATCCAAGTCCTTGTAAAACTCAGCAACAGTGGTGTGGAGAGGGCATTGTTTGGGGAAAACCTCAAATCTTGACTCGTTCGTTGTCAGTCTTTCATAGAGTTCTGCCAAGGTCTTGGTCTCCATATATGTATTGGTAGATGCATCTGGAACATTGTCACCCCAGTGTGCACTCGCTAGCCACTTTTCCATATTGGCACTGTAGCAGCAGAACGCTGACCAGAGCATGGAGGGGATGTTAGTCTTGTTTTTGAGGAGGTTGTTATCGCTGGGCTGCGCTCCGGTCACCACAAAGCCTTCATGAGCCTTATTGTTGTTGATGCAGTAGTTCTCCAGGACACATTTGATGCAGCTCTCCATTTTTCCCCAGCTCCACTGGTTAAAAGTCTTTGCTTGCGGAACAACATTGGTCAGGGTGAAGGTAGAGATTTTATCATCTTTGGTATACCCGTAAGAATTTGGACGTAAGTGGCCCCTATCGAAGTCTACGGTTGTATTTGTAATCTGTGTTCCCGGCCTGGTGGTTGTAGACCTTTTTGTCGTCAGAGTTGGCCATGTTGTTGTTTCCTTTATCGTCCTCAAGCTGCAAAGGTTGGATGTCAAACTATTAGTGGTGTAGGGAGGCTCCCGGCATGGTAAAATAAATGTACAGTAACTTGTTTGTTCTACACATTTCAGTGATACAAAAGTAACTCAAAGTAATCTGATGAATTCCATTGGATTATGAATTTCATTTTCAGATTGACATTCCAATCAGTCAACCAACAGACACTAAAACTGATATCAGGTCTAACCCTAAGATACACTGTCCTTCAACCTGAAGGCCCAGATTCAAACCCCATGACAGAACCTTAGACTTGCTTTGATGAAATGTTTTTGTTTTTGCAAAGGTTTTAATCTTGTGTTGGGTCTCCATGTTTTCATTTGATCTATCATTTTTAACCATACATGGCTCATGAAGGCCAACACACTGTTATGTAGTTAATAACTGTCTTAAGTGTCTTTTTATGAGTCAGAAAAAGAAAAACAATACCTGTGGCTCTATCTTCCACTTGGTGTTGGGTCGTCCCGTTGTGTTCCCGATGTATTTGTAGGCAGAAAACACAGGAATCTTGTTTTTTGTGTCGTAGAGTGTCAGAAACCTTCTCTGGTTGCGATACGTCTGGCAGATGGGCTTGTAGCGGTTCTGGTTCAGAATGACCCCACCCTCCAAAACCCCCGGGACACTGGGGCGGAGTGTTGTCCAGGAGAAAACTGCGGTCCGTAGTTTCACAGTCCAATATTGAATTCACCACTTCAGTTACCGTGGGAACGATGGACACGAGGAGGAGAGCAGCGAGGACCAGGAAACCCCACGTCCTCACCGATGCCATCGTTACAGGCTGAAAGCAAAGAAAGAAAAAACCTACAGTTAAGTTTCTTTGGAGAGGAAAAGTTGACTCTGATGTATTTTAGTATCTGGTTGGTTCAGGTTCACACTGACCAATCACAAGCCAAGCAGAAGTCCCATGACTCCCCAGCAGCTGGTTGATTGGTTGAGTTTTGGTAACCTGTCATCCCACCAGGTTAGAGAGTCCAAACAGTCTGGAGGATGAGGTCTAAAATCAGATCCATCTTGGAGAACCCATCCCACCCCCTCTATGATGAGATGAACGGGCTGAGAAGCACACACGCACCTACTTTGACCAAATTGCAAATTGCACTAAGTTATTATTCCTTGCACTACTTGTATATTTCTTTTTTCTTTGGATATTTGTAGGATATTTTTTATACAACTTGTTGCCCTTAAACTTGTTTATTGTATAGTGATGTGTGCCTCTCTCTTGTCTTGTACTGCTGCAAACTGCAATTTCCCCCCGGGGACAATAAAGAGCCATCTAATCTAATCTAATCTAGATGCTACCATGTGACATATATAATGGTAACCAGCTCCTACTATATGGCTGCTGGCCTCGTGGCTTCAACTGGAAAATGCACCAGGATGTTTAAGAAGAAGAGTCATGAAGCATCATATCAAGTTTTCTTTGAGATCTTCCTCTGATCTCATGGTTTCACATTCAGGAGAATTAAATGACTGAGATCTGTTGTTGTGATCAGAGGGAGATCAACATGTGGTTGTTTCTCATGAGTTAAATTTGAGATACAGAACAAAAAGGCCTTTTATTCAACAAATGCCAATACGACGCAGCTGTTTTCCGTTGGTGTCATAAAAACTGTCTTGGAGTGGAAGAAGTTGAACATGGCGGAGCAAGTGATTATTAACATCCATGAAAATGTTTTGCCATTGAACGGGCATATGATGAAGGTGTTGAACATGGTGGAGCAAGTGATAGCTGAAATTACATTCTTACTACTTTCCTAGCCGACATATCAATAATTTAATTTTGACTAGTCAGAATTGAATTTTAGATATCTAGAATCTGTAATGTAAGAACAATTGTAGATATCTGCAATGAACATTGTCACTAGTAAGAATTGAATTGTTGATATCAATAATAACATTTTGACTAGTGAGAATTGAGTTGTAGATATCAATAATTACAATTGCTACTAGTCAAAATTACATTGTGGATATGTTGGCTTGGAATTCTAACTAGTCAAAAAGCAATTGTTGATATCTACAGTTGCTATTACCGCTACTGATTAAATGTTAAAACGGCTTGCCATAATAAGCACCCATGGAAACTTTCAGTTCAAGTAGGAAAAACATCTAAATTTCAGTTGTGCTGCGTGTCAGTTTTGTGTGTTTTTTCAAAATTCAATGACAACAGAGAATGAAATGAAACAAACCAATAAAAACATATCACCTTACATACGGTCTTGGTTGTGAAACAGTTGGTCAATCAAACTGTCTTTTCACGCAGCAGAGAGCGACTGTCCTCAGATAGTTTGGGAAAGAGTTTGATCAGCATGAGACAGTAGAGAGTGGGCGTGGCCTCAAGCAACTAAAGTTTTTTTATTAACCTTTACTTATCTGGAGGAACCTGGTAGAGCTGCCCCCCCTCTGGTTCACACTCATTCACACTGGGAGCTGACCAGTACAACCAGTCCTCTAC
This sequence comes from Hoplostethus atlanticus, assembly GCA_034670405.1. NCBI lineage: Eukaryota > Metazoa > Chordata > Actinopteri > Trachichthyiformes > Trachichthyidae > Hoplostethus > Hoplostethus atlanticus. The sequence goes on along the minus strand of JAXDDX010000314.1, from coordinate 154,803 downwards.
TGGTGGCCACTGAGCAGCTCCACTGGAATAACTGAGGGTTGAGTGCCTTGCTCAAGGGAGGAGAGAGTTTCTGTCATTCGCTTCCCCTGGCTGAAAAAGGGACTTGAACCAGCAACCCTCCGGCTGCAGATGCAGTAGCCAGCCATGTCCATGATGCTATCTAATTTATTAATTCTTTAAGGGAGTGGTATTCCCCTGAGAGCTCAACACCTAGCTCAACACCTAGCTCAACACCTAGCTCAACACCTAGCTCAACATATCGATCAACACCTAGCTCAACACCTAGCTCAACATATCGATCAACACCTCGCTCAACACCTAGCTGAACATATCGATCAACACCTCACTCAACACCTCGCTTAACACTTAGCTCAACATATCAGTCAACACCTCGCTCAACACCTAGCTCAATACCTCTCTCAACACCTAGCTGCTACCCAAAACTCATATATGCCTTATTTGACACACACACATGCACACACACACACCTTGCACAGGTCACTCAACACTTGACACTTGACACCACCACTCAGCACATTGTTTTTTACTATGTATTTTATTCTTTTAATAATAATAATAATAGATTTCATTTTTAGAGAGCCTTTCAAGGTACCCAAGGCACTTAACAGTAGAAGAGAGAAGAACTATATAAGGTGAAAAACAAAGAAGAAGAAAAGACAAGTAGGAAGACAATACAGCTGGGTCCAAAGGCCTGGCTGGAGAGGAAGGTCTTCAGCCGCTGTTTAAAAACTTCAATGGACCCAGCATTGCGGATCTCCAGAGTGAGTGAGTTCCAGATGGTGGGTCACTCTGAAGGCTCTTATCCATCATGTTGGTTGTGTTTTATATCTTATGTTCTGTTTTTTTGTACCTCGGCCCTGTGAGGAACGACTTTTCGATTGGCTGTATGGCTGAAACGACAATAAACTCAACTCAACTTGAACTTGAACTAGTTTCAGTACTAGTCAGCATCATATTGTTCTGTCTCGTCCATTTCTGAAAAGTGCCATTCCCAGAAAACTCTAGTTCCCCTTTAATGTTATGACCGCTCGTTAAAGTCATTACAAGGACGAGATGGGGTGTGTGTGTCTGTAAAAGAACAAAGAACTGATAGCTGAGAGTTTTAGAGTGAAACCTCAGTGGGCGGAGCCAAATTAACCGTTTTTAGCGCTAACTGGCTAACTTGAATGGAAAAGAAGGAACTCTGGTCAGAGTATGGTCAGATCGGCAGGCTAGCTAACTAGTTGACCTAGATAGCTATAGGCTAGTGTGGCTAGTTTGAACTTTTGAACTTTTCCAGATACCGGATGATGAACTCATATCGTAACTTTTGCCAAAAAAGGAGCAAAAAACACACTACAGATCCCATGACTTGGTTGAAATACCCAAAGTTTCATTCAATGATGCCTTCACCTTTTTAACACATCAGATTTCTTGTAGGCCAGACTTATGTTTTCCTTTTCTATGGCAATGTGATCAAAACACATATCAAACCCACCAGCCAAAATCACTGTGTGCAGTGTTGCGTTCAAAGACACTTGGACAAGATGCGCTGACGGACAAGCATTGGCTGTTGCAGGGATTGAACCTCTGACCTTCCGGTTACAGGACAGTCTCTGTAACCCACGAGGCACATGGTCATCCAGGCATGAGGAAGATGAGCACAGTTGACTCTTTGCCTGCCACAACGTTTCGTTGTTTTCAGTCTCTTGTGTCGTCGCAGTCAGTTCATGTCAGCGTGAATGCAGCCGTAGTTTGTGTCTCCTTTCAGGGTTTTGAACTATTCTGTCCATGTCAAGTAGATCTAATATGGCTTCCATGAATCAACAGACGTGATTGGTAGATGAGTGGATTCCGGTGGATGTGATTGGTTCCTCCAGTCCCTCAGATTGGTCAGTTAATAAAGAGTTTGGTTGGGTTGTAGTATGGTTGCTGCTCAGTGTTGTCCAGAACACCCTGAATCCAGCTGCTGACCAGTTACTATGGCAACAGCCATGGTGAAGGACTGTGGAGCCAACATGGCTGCCACTGAAAACTGCACCGACAAAAAGCTGTCTTTCTACTGGCTGCGGTTATCTGATTGGTCAGTCCAGGTTAGGGGGGGCGTCGCCCTCCAGAGCGCTGGAGATCATCAGACAGATCTGAGAGAAAGACGGACGCTCCTCTGGTCTCTGGAGAGAGAGAGACAGACAGACAGACAGACAGACAGACAGATGGAGAGACAGATGGAGAGACAGACAGACGGACGGAGAGACGGACAGACAGATTGAGAGACAGACAGACAGATTGAGAGACAGACAGACAGATTGAGAGACAGACAGACAGATGGAGAGACAGACAGACAGACAAACGGAGAGACAGAGAGATGGAGAGACAGACAGATGGAGAGAGAGACAGACAGAGGAAGGGATAGAGAGAAAGGGAGGGTAGACAGGATGTTTGATAGAAGTAGAGAAAGAGAGAGGTCAGAGGTCAGATGTTGACACAACAACATAAATCAAGCTGTAAGTGAAGACGGTGAATTGTGTCAATTTACTTCGTGCCAGCAGAGCTGCATGATGTCATAGATGGTGGGCGTGGCCAGTTTGGGCCTGAACAGGCGGTGACCCTGGGTTACCAAGGTAACGACCTCGTGGTTCGAACTCTGTTCAAACGGCATACGGCCCTCGGTGAAGACCTCCCACATCAACACACCTGGACACACACACACACACACACAGGTAAAACGCTGTGGTTAGGATTGTGTTGCTCTCTGAGAACACTTGCTACATCTACAGATGCGCGCACACACACATACACCTTGTTTAACACCTAGCTCAACACCTAGCTCAACACCTCGCTCAACACCTCACTCAACACCTAGCTCAACATATCGATCAACACCTCACTCAACACCTCGCTCAACACCTAGCTCAACATATCGATCAACACCTCGCTCAACACCTCACTCAACACCTAGCTCAACATATCGATCAACACCTCACTCAACACCTCGCTCAACACCTAGCTCAACATATCGATCAACAACACTTGACACTTGACACTTGACACCACCACTCAGCACATTGTTTTTTACTATGTATTTTATTCTTTTAATAATAATAATAATAGCTTTCATTTTTAGAGAGCCTTTCAAGGTACCCAAGGCACTTAACAGTAGAAGAGAGAAGAACTATATAAGGTGAAAAACAAAGAAGAAGAAAAGACAAGTAGGAAGACAATACAGCTGGGTCCAAAGGCCTGGCTGGAGAGGAAGGTCTTCAGCCGCTGTTTAAAAACTTCAATGGACCCAGCATTGCGGATCTCCAGAGTGAGTGAGTTCCAGATGGTGGGTCACTCTGAAGGCTCTTATCCATCATGTTGGTTGTGTTTTATATCTTATGTTCTGTTTTTTTGTACCTCGGCCCTGTGAGGAACGACTTTTCGATTGGCTGTATGGCTGAAACGACAATAAACTCAACTCAACTTGAACTTGAACTAGTTTCAGTACTAGTCAGCATCATATTGTTCTGTCTCGTCCATTTCTGAAAAGTGCCATTCCCAGAAAACTCTAGTTCCCCTTTAATGTTATGACCGCTCGTTAAAGTCATTACAAGGACGAGATGGGGTGTGTGTGTCTGTAAAAGAACAAAGAACTGATAGCTGAGAGTTTTAGAGTGAAACCTCAGTGGGCGGAGTCAAATTAACCGTTTTTAGCGCTAACTGGCTAACTTGAATGGAAAAGAAGGAACTCTGGTCAGAGTATGGTCAGATTGGCAGGCTAGCTAACTAGTTGACCTAGATAGCTATAGGCTAGTGTGGCTAGTTTGAACTTTTGAACTTTTCCAGATACCGGATGATGAACTCATATCGTAACTTTTGCCAAAAAAGGAGCAAAAAACACACTACAGATCCCATGACTTGGTTGAAATACCCAAAGTTTCATTCAATGATGCCTTCACCTTTTTAACACATCAGATTTCTTGTACGCCAGACTTATGTTTTCCTTTTCTATGGCAATGTGATCAAAACACATATCAAACCCACCAGCCAAAATCACTCAGTGTACAGTGTTGCGTTCAAAGACACTTGGACAAGATGCAGACGGACAGAGAGACAGATGGAGAGACAGAAAGACAGATGGAGAGACAGACAGACAGACAGACAGACGGAGAGACAGATGGAGAGACAGACAGACAGACAGATTGAGAGACAGACAGACAGATGGAGAGAGAGACAGACAGACAGACAGACAGATTGAGAGACAGACAGACAGATGGAGAGACAGACAGACAGACAGACAGACAGATGGAGAGACAGACAGACAGAAAGATTGAGAGACAGAAAGACAGATGAAGAGACAGACAGACAGACAGACAAACGGAGAGACAGAGAGATGGAGAGACAGACAGATGGAGAGAGAGACAGACAGAGGAAGGGATAGAAAGGGAGGGTAGACAGGATGTTTGATAGAAGTAGAGAAAGAGAGAGGTCAGAGGTCAGATGTTGACACAACATAAATCAAGCTGTAAGTGAAGACGGTGACTTGTGTCAATTTACTTCGTGCCAGCAGAGCTGCATGATGTCATAGATGGTGGGCGTGGCCAGTTTGGGCCTGAACAGGCGGTGACCCTGGGTTACCAAGGTAACGACCTCGTGGTTCGAACTCTGTTCAAATGGCATACAGCCCTCGGTGAAGACCTCCCACATCAACACACCTGGACACACACACACACACACACACACACAGGTAAAACGCTGTGGTTAGGATTGTGTTGCTCTCTGAGAACACTTGCTACATCTACAGATGCGCGCACACACACACACCTTGTTTAACACCTAGCTCAACACCTAGCTCAACACCTCGCTCAACATATCAGTCAACACCTCGCTCAACACCTAGCTCAATACCTCTCTCAACACCTAGCTGCTACCCAAAACTCATATATGCCTTATTTGACACACACACATGCACACACACACACCTTGCACAGGTCACTCAACACTTGACACTTGACACTTGACACCACCACTCAGCACATTGTTTTTTACTATGTATTTTATTCTTTTAATAATAATAATAGCTTTCATTTTTAGAGAGCCTTTCAAGGTACCCAAGGCACTTAACAGTAGAAGAGAGAAGAACTATATAAGGTGAAAAACAAAGAAGAAGAAAAGACAAGTAGGAAGACAATACAGCTGGGTCCAAAGGCCTGGCTGGAGAGGAAGGTCTTCAGCCGCTGTTTAAAAACTTCAATGGACCCAGCATTGCGGATCTCCAGCGTGAGTGAGTTCCAGATGGTGGGTCACTCTGAAGGCTCTTATCCATCATGTTGGTTGTGTTTTATATCTTATGTTCTGTTTTTTTGTACCTCGGCCCTGTGAGGAACGACTTTTCGATTGGCTGTATGGCTGAAACGACAATAAACTCAACTCAACTTGAACTTGAACTAGTTTCAGTACTAGTCAGCATCATATTGTTCTGTCTCGTCCATTTCTGAAAAGTGCCATTCCCAGAAAACTCTAGTTCCCCTTTAATGTCATGACCGCTCGTTAAAGTCATTACAAGGACGAGATGGGGTGTGTGTGTCTGTAAAAGAACAAAGAACTGATAGCTGAGAGTTTTAGAGTGAAACCTCAGTGGGCGGAGCCAAATTAACCGTTTTTAGCGCTAACTGGCTAACTTGAATGGAAAAGAAGGAACTCTGGTCAGAATATGGTCAGATCGGCAGGCTAGCTAACTAGTTGACCTAGATAGCTATAGGCTAGTGTGGCTAGTTTGAACTTTTGAACTTTTCTAGATACCGGATGATGAACTCATTCGTTCAAAGACACTTGGACAAGATGCGCTGACGGACAAGCATTGGCTGTTGCAGGGATTGAACCTCTGACCTTCCGGTTACAGGACAGTCTCTGTAACCCACGAGGCACATGGTCATCCAGGCATGAGGAAGATGAGCACAGTTGACTCTTTGCCTGCCAAGGATCCCAAGGAACGCTGCGTTCCCGTCGGAAAGAGTTTTCCAAGATGCAGTTATCTGACGTCAACATGGCGGCTACACAGTAAACGCTACACAGTGCTACTATGACATGTTTATAATCCTCAAAATACACTCAGCACCTTAAATCTACCGAAACACCTGTGTGGTAAATGGTAAGCATACATCTGAAATGTAAAGCTGAACTTACATCTTATGCTTTTAATGGTTTTCCGAGCTGGAACGGCGCGAGGTGGGAATTACAACCTACCAGCTGGGAATTTTTCAACTTTCAACATAAAATACAGTAAATAGTGAATAGAGTTCAGTTGCTCCGGTCTTGCTGGAGTTGTACCCTGGCATTGACTTACATAACAGTCTGTCTTAGAAGAGTCAACAGCTGGCGAGACGGTTTCTGTAGCTGGAATGTGTCGCAACAAGCCGGAGCAGCGAAGGCTCACCGACACGTTTGGACACGTTTCGTTGTTTTCGGTCTCTTGTGTCGTCGCGGTCAGTTCATGTCAGCGTGAACGCAGCCGTAGTTTGTGTCTCCTTTCAGGGTTTTGAACTATTCTGTCCATGTCAAGTAGATCTAATATGGCTTCCATGAATCAACAGACGTGATTGGTAGATGAGTGGATTCCGGTGGATGTGATTGGTTCCTCCAGTCCCTCAGATTGGTCAGTTAATAAAGAGTTTGGTTGGGTTGTAGTATGGTTGCTGCTCAGTGTCGTCCAGAACACCCTGAATCCAGCTGCTGACCAGTTACTATGGCAACAGCCATGGTGAAGGACTGTGGAGCCAACATGGCTGCCACTGAAAACTGCACCGACAAAAAGCTGTCTTTCTACTGGCTGCGGTTATCTGATTGGTCAGTCCAGGTTAGGGGGGGGCGTCGCCCTCCAGAGCGCTGGAGATCATCAGACAGATCTGAGAGAAAGACGGACGCTCCTCTGGTCTCTGGAGAGAGAGAGACAGACAGACAGACAGACAGATGGAGAGACAGACAGACAGACGGACGGAGAGACGGACAGACAGATTGAGAGACAGACAGACAGATTGAGAGACAGACAGACAGACAGATGGAGAGACAGAAATACAGATGGAGAGACAGACAGACAGACAAACGGAGAGACAGAGATGGAGAGACAGACAGATGGAGAGAGAGACAGACAGAGGAAGGGATAGAGAGAAAGGGAGGGTAGACAGGATGTTTGATAGAAGTAGAGAAAGAGAGAGGTCAGAGGTCAGATGTTGACACAACAACATAAATCAAGCTGTAAGTGAAGACGGTGAATTGTGTCAATTTACTTCGTGCCAGCAGAGCTGCATGATGTCATAGATGGTGGGCGTGGCCAGTTTGGGCCTGAACAGGCGGTGACCCTGGGTTACCAAGGTAACGACCTCGTGGTTCGAACTCTGTTCAAACGGCATACGGCCCTCGGTGAAGACCTCCCACATCAACACACCTGGACACACACACACACACACACACACACACGTAAAACGCTGTGGTTAGGATTGTGTTGCTCTCTGAGAACACTTGCTACATCTACAGATGCGCGCACACACACACACACACACACACACTTAGTGGTAGCCGTTGCGTACCGTACGACCAGACGTCTGACTTGCTGCTGTACTTGCAGAAGTTGAAGACTTCAGGAGGCGACCACTTCACCGGGAACTTAGCGCCTGATGAGCTGGTGTACTGGTCGTCTAACACGTACCTACATAACACACACACACACACACACACACACACACACACACACACACACACACACACACTTAAATTGGAGGACGGTCCAAAGCGTTACAGTTTGCCAAAAGCTTCATAGCACAGCAGGAGGCCTGGTTGCTACGGTGATCATCACAGGTTCACTACCCATAATGCCATGTGTCCTACCCAAGTCAGACCCCCCCCCCACCTACTCATTCATTTCATGTCCGCGAGTCGAAGTAACTATTTACATTACATGATGACATGTACTCTTATTACTGTAATGAAGTAGCTTTTTATGTACTTGTACTGAGTATCTTTTGAAGTCATTTAACTTCAGTATGTTTTTATTTGCACTTTATTTTGAAGAGTATTTTTTTCTTAATTTGAACTCTCGTCCTTTTTACGTTGCACAGAAAACATTATATGTAAAAATGTCTTAAGTAACTCAGTAACTTTTGTACCAGTAACTTTACTAGCAAAGTAACAGTACTTCTACTTGAGTAGGATACTGTAGTACTCTCTCCACCCCAGTGTGTACCTGGCCATGCCGAAGTCAGACACCTTCACCACCAGAGCGTCATTCAACAAACAGTTTCTGGCTGCCTGCAGAGATGAGGAACAAGGGAAGGAAGGAAGGAAGGAGTAAGACGGGAAGAAAGAAACAAATATTGAGCAAAAAATGTTTCATTACACAAGTGATAGTTGCTTTTATTTTACTTATTTTCGATGTTGATTTTTAACCAGCGGACTACAATGACACTGACACACTGCTTCCTTGACCTTCTTCACCTCTCGTCGACATTCAATCTCCTGACTCGCTCTTCGCTCAAATTAAGATTGTCCCAGCGTTGGCTAGATATCGCTGTTAGCTAACCGCGTCAAACCGCCAGATAGCTAACCGTAGTCGAGTAGACGATCAGTATTTCACCAGCAACAGCCGATATAGAAAGTAACTGAATGACAAAAATTCACAAAAGTGATAGATGTGTGTTATTTCATAGAAGAAGACGTAGCACGGCTAGTAAGACTTTATTTTTGGTGTTTCTTGAAAATTCATATTTCCCTCTGATTTCGGACACCAAAATACGAAAAATTGCGAACTTGCCCATCATGTCGCTGCTTTGCTAAATTCACTTGCCGACAGAGCATACATAAGAATGTTTGAGTGTTTTTTATCTTGTGGTTTTGTTTATTTATTTGATTGATTTGGTTTGTATGTTGATTGCTACATATAATAGCAATCTTGTGCTATGTAGCATTAGCACCTTTTGTCTGCTTGTTACTGTGCTCTTGTCTTACTGTCCTGCAGCCTGCTATCTGCTTTTATGTTATGTTTCATGTTAGTTTGCTGTCTTTTTATGTGTAGTTGTTGTTTCTTAACGTTTTTAATTGTTTACCTTCCCCCGGGACTACGGTTGAAAATTAGCTAGCTGGCTAAATCTGGCACATTTAACCGAAATGTCGATCAATGTGCACCGTCCCTGTCAACGCAACTGCCGGAGATGCTTACTGAGCCTACAGTAGTGGACCAGGCGTGATGCATTACCAGATCTCGGTGGATGAAGCCGTTGCTCTCCAGGTGCTCCATGCCCTCGCCCACGTCCTGGCAGAAGCTCAGCAGGGAGCCCAGGGTGATGCTGCCCCGCCGCTGCCGCAGGACGTTCAGCAGGCAGCCCAGCTCCATGAACTCGGTGACGATGTACATGGGCTGCTGCTGGCTGCACACGCCGTACAGCTGGACCAGCTTGAGGTGGGACAACCTCCTGGAGGGGCACGCACATGCACACACACATGCACACGCTTTTATTTTGAAGGCTGAACTCATAGGCTGAACTTGTTCCTCCCTCTCTCTCCCTCCTCTGTCCACCCTCCTTTCTCTCTTTATCCTCCCTCAACCCCCCCCCCCCCCTCCTTACATCATGACCTTGGCCTCCTCGATGAAGTCCTCCTCGTACATGGCTCCCTCCATCCTCCCTCCCCCCACTCCCCCCCCCCTCCTTACATCATGACCTTGGCCTCCTCGATGAAGTCCTCCTCGTACATGGCTCCCTCCATCCTCCCTCCCCCCACTCCCCCCCCCCCCTCCTTACATCATGACCTTGGCCTCCTCGATGAAGTCCTCCTCGTGCATGACTCCCTCCATCCTCCCTCCCCCTACTCCCCCCCTCCCCCTCCTTACATCATGACCTTGGCCTCCTCGATGAAGTCCTCCTCGTACATGGCTCCCTCCATCCTCCCTCCCCCCACTCCTCCCACTCCCCCCCCCCTCCTTACATCATGACCTTGGCCTCCTCGATGAAGTCCTCCTCGTACATGGCTCCCTCCATCCTCCCTCCCCCGACTCCCCCCACTCCCCCCCCCTCCTTACATCATGACCTTGGCCTCCTCGATGAAGTCCTCCTCGTGCATGACTCCCTCCATCCTCCCTCCCCCTACTCCCCCCCTCCCCCTCCTTACATCATGACCTTGGCCTCCTCGATGAAGTCCTCCTCGTACATGGCTCCCTCCCCCCACTCCTCCCACTCCCCCCCCCTCCTTACATCATGACCTTGGCCTCCTCGATGAAGTCCTCCTCGTACATGGCTTCCTCCATTCTCCCTCCCCCCACTCCCCCCCTCCCCCTCCTTACATCATGACCTTGGCCTCCTCGATGAAGTCCTCCTCGTACATGGCTCCCTCCCTGATGGTCTTGATGGCCACTTTGTGCTGAGCCCTCCACTTGCCCAGCCTCACCAGACCAAACTGACCACAGCCCAGCTCCTTCATGAAGGTCAACTCACTGGGGTTGATCTCCCACTTCTCTGGGGGGAGGGAGGGAGGGAGGGAAGGAGGGAGGGGAGGAGGATACAGGAGAAGAGGGGTTAGTTGAATAAATACCGTCCCATGAAACACACACATACTGAGACTCACCGTAGCTGAAGCCAGCGGTGGACGGAGCTGACGTGTCCTGTTTACCGACAGGATACCTCAACCTGGCTACTAGACCTGGACAGAACGACAGACAGACAGACAGACAGACAGACAGACAGACAGACAGAACGACAGAACGACAGACAGACAGACAGACAGACAGACGGACGGATTGGAGGGTTTCATGAGACAGTTCGTGGTTGGATGGATAGAGCGGTGTCATCAACACCATGATAGCATGATAGCATAGAGCAAAATAAAGATGAAAAATATAATAAATAACATAAACAAACAATAAAAATTTTAATTTAAATTAAAAAATTTAAATTGTATATCTTTTTACTTCTATTTTTAATTCATTTTAAAAAATATATATTTGATTTGTTTATTTTCCTCTTTGTTTTTTCACCAATAAAACAATGTTTAAAATCGTTATCTATATTTCCAGGTGTCCAGGTTGTCGGTGTGGTCGGCGTCGTGTGTTTGTTCATCCACCTGCTGCGTTGTGCTTGTGGTAGTCGACCAGCTCGGGGATGGAGCTGAACAGGTGCTTCTCCGCCAGGTAGAACTGCCTCGGCGTGCCCGGTGTCTCCTTGATGTGGTAATGCTTTATGGCAGCGCCTCCCTCCCTGCAATGGTGGGATCAGTCAGCTTGACCTCAACGCTAACACATTATCACCGAAATGCTACAAAAATATAAGGATTAATAAGGATTTTAACATTGAAGGTGATAATCTGCAACATTTTCATGCACTTTGGCCTCGTGCAGCTTTAAAAGGTCCATTCCAGCGTGATTTTTTTTTTTTTTATTTTATTTGTTTTTCCCATCCATGTCAGGTTAATTCATGGTTTTACATGCATACTCTCAGGCTCCTTCGCTCCCATTTTTTTACCATTTGAAAGAAGTTCTGTTCACCGCTTCATATTGATTTGTGCGTTCAGGAACATCGCACAGTTCGTTTCAGAAAATTTACTCTTAAAAATGAAATATCACAAAAAATATCACATATCTCTAAAAGCAGCAGAAAACAGCAAAAAAAACTGGAAAGGACCTTTAAAGGAAAAATTACTAGAGGAAGTGATGTGTGTGGCGAGGGAAAGAGGAGCACGCACACACACACACACACACACACACACACACACACACACACACACAGTGCATTACCCCGGCACAGACTTGGCGTAGAGGGAGACGGTGTAGGCTCCTGGGCTGCTGGAGTCTCTGACTATGAAAGCTCCTTCTTTGTCCTGCAGGGGGCGACAGAGACACAGGAAACACTGATACAGCAGGAAGAAGGGAAGATCAATATATCGGGTCGATATTGACCTTTTATTAAGAGTCAGATATTATTATTATTTGTATTTCTGCCTTACAGAGCTGCTAACCCTGAAATGATCCGCTAGTCTGGGTTTCAATAACTCTACTAACTATAACTATTGGTATCGTCTTTCAAAAACCCACCTGGGTGGAACAGGTGGGCAGGAAATGAACAAAGGGAGGAAGGAGAGAAGGAAATGAAGTAAGGGAAGGAAAGATAAAAGTAAGAGGAAGGAAGGAAGGAAGGAAGGATGCATTACTAGACAGGCTCACCTCCTTCCTGAGCAGCTCCTCAGCCTTGTTCCTGTTGACGTGTTTACTGTACCAGCTGGGACACAATCAATCAATCAATCAACCAATCAATCAATCACTCAATCAATCAATTACAACCATTTCTATTTTAGATCTTTTTCAATAAAGGGTTTGATAGTTGATGTTAACAAACTCACGCGAATTGCACCAAGTTCCCAGATTTCTTCTCCGTTACGTAGTTACTGGGGATGTAGCCTTCCTCTCTGTGGAACACACACACACACACACACACACACACACACACACACACACACACACACACACACACAGACAGATCAGGAATTTCACTGACATAAAGGTGCAACAACCAACACACACCTGAACTGTAATTATCACGAGCATTATAGTAACTTACAAGCCATTCCTTCAATATCACACACACACACACACACACACACACACACACACACACACACACACACACACACACACACACACACACACACACACACACACACACACACACACACACACACACACACACTCACCCGTATTTGTTGCGTGCCTTGTACCAGTTGACGTCACACTTCTCCAGGATGACGTACTCCCCCCCCTGGACCAGCGTCAGGTCGTGGGGCTCGGTGCCGGGGAAGTCGTACAGCGCCAGCACCACCTCCTCCTCCTCCTCCTCATCCTCCTCTTCATCACCGCCGTGCTCATCCTCAGGGGTCGGGGGGAGGGGAGGAGGGGGCCGGCGGGACTGGAGGAGGAGGAGGAGGAGAAGGAGCAATGACCAACCAAATGCTGGAAGATTTTGTCTTGTGTGTGTGTGTGTGTGTGGTTGGTTAGTGGTTACCTTCCATTCTTTCCTCTCCTCTCCAGGAAGCGGTGGCAGAGGTTTTCTAGAAACTAGAAAAGAGGAACAGAAAGAGAAGAAGAAGAGGAGGAAACATGTCTGTGACCTTTGACCTCCTTGTTACTGTGATTCTACTGGTGTGTGTGTGTGTGTGTGTGTGTGTCTCACTGTCTCCGAACAGGTTGTACTCCTCACAGCCGAGCGCCAGTTTCTCCTCCTGGCGGCAGCAGAGCCACGCCCCCTCCTGCCAGAACTGGGGGTGGAACTTCGCCACGATCACCGTGTTGTGTTTGATCTCTGGACGCGCACACACACACACACACACACACACACACACACACACATTACAAACCGCACTGTGTTGTTGTTCTCAATAGAATAGAATAGAATCCACTGACCCTCCTTGAGGCTCTGGACCCACAGACTCCTGCTGTCGTGACTGGGAGCAAATACATAGAGCGTAGTGGAGTCATACACCACCTGAACACACACACACACACACACACACACACGTTGTAACATCCATACACTCCCTAGAACAGGTACAGGCCTAGAGGCTCCACCCCCAAGAGGAAACGGTAGCTGATTGGTTGAGAGGCTCTGTAAATGTGTGTATGATGCAGTACAGACAGTCTGGCGTCATAGACGACCTGAAGGAACGGATCTATGTAGCCCCGCCCCCTCTGGCCCCTCCCCCTATTAGCCTGCTGGCTAGTTAGCTAGCTAACAGTTTGCTCATACTGATACTGTATCATCTCCTCATGTTACAACACGTAGTTTCAACCGTGCAGTCTGATTGGTCAAAGAGGTCGTCTGTCCTGCAGTCTGATTGGTCAAAGAGCTCGTCAGTCTACCTGGAAGGGGTACTTGTTTTGGCAGGGTATGATCCCGCCCCCGTTCTTGACGATCTCCACACATCTGACCCGGCTCAGCTCGATGGAGCCCTTCCTGCACTTCTTCTGTTGACGACAACAACGATGTAAACAATACGTCAACAACATCATCATCATCATCATCATCGTCATCGTCACAAAAACATTTCATCCAGCTGTCAAGATGATGCACTCCTTAATAAACAGCTTCACCCAAACATGTGAGGGTTTGGTTGAAGCTGCTCTTCAGTCTGACTGAAGTCGTTTGGTCTTTTTGAAGCGTTGTTGGTGATCGGATTACGTCGAAGCGCGTGGGTTAGTCGTCCGCCGCGCACCTGCACAAAGCTTCCTTGTTATTTGAATTTTGTTAGTTTTTGATGAGAGAACAAACAGAAACTCAGTCATCCTCTCACTCTCTCTCCCTTCCTTCCTCTCCCCCTCTCTCTCTCCCCCTTGTATGTAAGGAGAGAAATGGCAGCCTGCTAGCCGCGCTAACAGCTAACAGTCTGAGTATACAGTGAAACAAATCTCCTCCTGGTAGCCGGAGTGTTTGGGGGTTACGTGCCTTGCTGGAGGGCACCACGGCAGGAGGAGGAGAGAATAGCACCATGCCTGGATTTGAACCAGCAGCCTTCTCTAATCTCTAGACTACCAGGAGGTGTGTGTGTGTGTGTGTGTGTGTGTGTGTGTGTGTGTGAGAGAGTGACCTCTGCTCTTCCTTCGTAGTAGGTCAGCTTGGTCTTGGTCAGGACGAACAGCCTCTCCTTGTAATTCAGCGGCGACGTTCTCTTCTTCTGCTGCGAGCGCTTGATCAGCATCTCCTCCAATAGTGGCTCGGCACTCATCTTGGCCCCGCCCATTGGCCGCCAGGCTGGGCTGCGGAGAGCGGTCGGTTTCTGAGACAAATTCAAG